>JAVQJF010051377.1:0-14566 GCA_036023855.1 Gadopsis marmoratus | reverse complement strand
ATTTACCAGGGCTGCACAGGTGGCACTCAATTATTGCCTACACCTGCAGAGAGGACTGGGGAACAGGGTCGCAGACAAACCCAACTAGGCTGTCGGCTGGTGCTTGGCACGTAACAATACAGTATAATCTACATGTAAAAAAGATATCTGTGGTTCAACATGGATCTGATTTCCCCTGAAGCTGTACTGTGGTGCAGTCAGACACATGGACTCGTGCATACACCATCAATGTGCTTGCATGTCCTGTATTCTTCTGCGTGAACGTGCACGTATGCATGAGTACTTTCCAGCACTTTGTGTCTATGTGGCTGAATATTTAAAGGTGACATTAGGCTGTTGGTTGCCACCAGGTCACCGGGCAGGTTTGGCCGCTATGACATCATACCTGGCCGGCAAAGAAGCCACACACACCGATGATGCAGAGGATGTTGAAGACAGCTGAGCCCACGATGGTCCCCACACCCACGTCACCTTTTGTGATGAACACCCCTGGGGAGACAATGAGCCAGCACACACACACACACACACACACGGAGCGAATTATGACTCCATAGACAGCATAGATGATGTGTTGTACACACTCATTGACATTTCCAGTTGCAGCACAGCATCTGCAGTGCTGACAAACAGATGTCACACAACTGTCAAAACACATGTAAATAACTCGGCCATGTTGGTCATGGATCGCTCTCTCAATCACACACAAACAAACATACACACACGAACACAGGCACAGAGATAGAACAGAAGAAAATCTTTTTTTTACGAGGCCTATAAAACCTGAAGTTGCATGAATTCTAAACAAATAGCAAACTTTGAATCTCTAAATGTGCAATTACATTTTTACATAAAGAAAACAGTAATGTAATGTGACGTTCCTGCTTTTGAAGTGAATGTTCTTTCTCTAGTGCTATTTCATATGATGGCTTTAATGTGATTCAGTATATTGAGAGCCATGTTTGTTTACTGCAAGTGTCTTGGGATGAAAGCATAACTGTAAAGCAGCCATTAAACTGCACGCATGCTTCCTCCCTAATGCAGCTACAGTACAGCGTGAGTTTCAGTTAGAACAGAGGAGGTAAGGAGGCGGAGCAGTGGTTGCGGTGAGTACCTATCACGGACGTGAAGAGCTCAGGAGCCGAGCTGCCAGCGGCCATGAAGGTGGCACCTGCTACATCCTCACTGAGATGGAGGCGCTGCCAGAAGAGCAGTAAGAGACAAATTAAAAGTTCATATTTGAATGGGAGATACCAGACACATAAAGTAGGGGATAAGTCCCAGCCTGAGCCTTGACCCTGACCCATAGCTGATCATACAGATCCACTAAAGCTTGTATTTGTAAATCTGGTATTTTATCACTCAGTGTTAAAGCCTGACCGTATGAAAGTGGATTTGTCGAATAACTCTTTCTTTCCTAATCTCCTTTATACAGAGAGCCAGGAATACCTTGTGTAGTACGATAAAAACAGAATTACATTTAGATATGCAGTATACACATATACATAGACTTAGTTAGCTATTCAAATCGGTGACATTGAAGTATTCAGTTACTTAAAGAAAGCCTTGGAGATGAGAAAAAAAGCACTTAATGGGGATAAAAACTTGACTTTTAGCACAAGCAGGTTCTTTCTTTCTTCTGCTATGCCGTCCAAAACGTATTTGACATTTTGTACATTAACATATACTATCTGAAATTATATACAATGCATGCCCACACAGCCCTGATGAAGTTTTTGAGCATTAATTTATTCTTTTCCCCCTAATTGTTCCTTACTTAGTCATTACTAAAAAGTATCTAAGATTTGAAATTGAGTCTTCCGGACCTTTAATGCCTCACATTCATACCTCACACAGCTTCTCTAGGGAGGGGACGAAGTAGTCATCACAGACGAGGGCCAGGGCACAGAACATGTAAATGGTCTGTGAAGACACAGAGAGAGAGAAAATATTACAGGGATCAGTGAAACATAAACATATTTCTTGATGTGATTTAAACATATGATACCATGGTAAACATTCCACACTACGACTGGTTCATAAAGTACAACCAGCTGTGATATATCTGTTGATATTTCATACTGTGCAAGAAAAAGTTTTGTTGTTCTCCAGCTCCAACAAATCTCTGTATGTACCTGAATTAAACCTCCAAGAATACCTGCTCTAACTAAATTAAATTTAGATGTAAACTACCATGAAAAATGAAACAACGAGTCAGGTAACTGAAGGCTAAAAATTCAGAGATCTGATCCCTTGCAAATGCAGTGCAGTACATTAATGGATCAGACATCAAATATTCATGAATAACATAACTGTGGGGCCACAAAATTTAAATTTTTAAATAAGGATGTTAGTTTGAATTTTTTTAACATACTGTATTAAAAAAACCCAGGAGAGGAGGTTAAGTAAATGTTTTTTTGCTTATGTCCCTACAGAAATAAACTGTGTGAATGATGGGAAAGGAAAGCAACATGACCTCGGACCTGGAATGAAAATATGGGCCTAAGTTAAAGAAAGATATCTAACACATATAACAAAATAGTATGGAGTATTTCTAATAGTTAACATGTCAATTATTATTATTACTCCCACAAAATCTATGTCAGACACTCTCAGTTAAAATATCCATCAGTTTGTTTTGTGAATTTGTTAAAGGGTAACTCCAACTTTTGGTAACTAATAGTCATTTAGGCACAACATTTGTTAACAACAAAAAGAAAGAAAGATAGAGGCCAATAGAATATATACAATTTTCAAATGTTCCAAATGTTATAAACTAAATGTTAATGATTTGGGAACCTTAGAAACAGATACATCCAAAAGAACAATAATAGTTCCAACACAGAGCCTTGGGGATCTCCACGTTACCTTCAATATATCCTATCCTTCCAAATGTCTCCTGAATAGCCTTACAATTGCAGGATTCATTATGAGTACAAATAATGTGCTGTATGAATGCTTTAAATGCTGTATATTACTGGTGTGGTTTTTCCCCCTGGTGTATTATTGCACAAACACCCACTGCTTGCAACCTATCCTTGACATCACATAATCACATAACAGAGCACAGAGAGAAGCAGAGACAGGGTGGTGATGAACGACAAGATAACGAATGATCAAGAGAGAAAATGTCAGGTAGTGACGACAGACTGACAGGGACTGTGTGAACAAAGGAAAAGCAAGAATATTTTTACACCTTGTAATAACGAAGCCTGTCAAAAACCTGCTTACAGCAAGAATGGCATGCAGAGTGAATATTCCTTTTTCCTTTCGTGCTCACTACTGAGCCACATTTTCCTTTGCACCACTTCTTCTATTTCCTGTTTTTGAAAGCAGGTGAGAGCGAGCTGAACTTCCCAACGCCTGCAGGAGAGCTGCGGCTGAGCCCACACACTGAATGACTTTCAGCATGCGAGCAAAAAGTCAAGCAATGTCACATGCAGACATGAAGGTCCTTAAATCTAGAGTTGTGTTTGTATTTTTGAGCGCAAACGTCTGAGACGTGATGAAGCTAGCGTTGATGAACTGTGCTGAGTTGGGCGGGGGTCAGCAGTGCAACTATCAAGAGAACAGCAGTTGTAATTCAGAAATGAAGCTTCAACACAAAGCGTTTTACATGTTTCTGTCCTCAATCTGAACCCAATACCAGAAACATACGTGATCAGTGATCTCTGACAGTGGAATCACTTCACAGCAGCTTCACTCATGGCTGAATCACATGATAATACAAGGACAGCAGGCTCTACTCCAGAGTTTAAAATCAACATCCCTGAACCAAGACCATATGCTGCTACATGTGCAGCACAGTGCAGACAACGTGAGCCACATGTGAACAGCACTTTTAGATTTTAACTTTAGTTTTTTATGTTTTTTAAGTTAAGTTTAATGATTTGATTTCATAAGGCCTTTGATTTTTAATATCGTAATCTGTACAATAGCAGGAAAATAATAATAAGTAGGAGTGTGATTAACAGTAAAAGAGAGGGAGCAGCTGCAGGTGGAGCGAGGGCTGCCAGCACATAATACGATGCATTTTGGCAGCTTAGAACAAAGCAGAAGTGGGACAAAGCCATTGTTTTGCAAGTCTTCTGTCTTGGTTTTGAAGTCCCAAGATAAGTCCCAGCAATACCTAAGCAAAGTCAACGTCCTTAACATTCAGGTCCTAAACAAGTCACTATGTGCTCTTTACCAAATATGAAATGTATATGTCATTTAAATTTAAAAGAGTCAGTCTAGACCTGCCCTATATGACATGAGCTAACTTTGTTATGATATTGCGCTATATAAATAAAACTGATTTGAATTGATATCAATTTTGTATTTTAACAGGGTAATAGTTAGTAGAGTAAATTTACAGAAATAATGTATGTTATTCTTTTCATTCGAATGTGGTGATCTGAAATATCATCTGTTGTCTCTCTGCTGGTTTCTCACCTTCACCTGTCAGGGAACACAAGTTTTAATTTGCTGTGTTGCAAATGAATCCAATAAAAAATCATCTAACAAAATCATCTTTATCCGTGAATATAAGTTTTCTAATTGCTAATAAAAAGCGTGAGATGAGGTTGAAAGCTCTGAAAAAAGCTAGTAAGTGGACCTTAAGTTAAGAGTATTTACTGTTCACAAGGTCTAGAATGAACTTTTATTTAATTGAATTTCCATATTCATTAGTTGCAGCCCAGTTTAATGGCTTGGTTAAAGGGTACATGACCGATAAATTAGCTTTACATATGGCGTACTGTGCTGAGCATAAAGAGAGACTGTTCAGTCCACTTCCCTAATACAGTTTGGGGACATTTCAGTGCATGTATTGCACGTCACAGTGGGCATCCTTTTCCACAGGACTGGCCCATTTTGCATCTGAATGTTCTGAGTCTCATTTTCCAAACATGGAAAAGTAATATAACATAAAACCAAACAGTATCCTCTGAAGGTATTAGCCGTGACTGTCCTTCCTGAAATCCACAGAATGCGGTTTCCTCTGCGAAGCCAAGTACAGTAACACCTGCTATGAAATGAGTACATTATTTTAAAGGTTAGACATCATAGAGAAATAGCTTGTGATGATATACTGTATTTTGGGCTTAGAATCCTAGAAAAGGTTACTTTCATTTGCCCTTCTGCAACAGGAAAAGGCTAACTCCGAAGGTGGGTGCACGGTAGGTAGTGACATTGCTTGTAATGTCAGACATGTACTGGCAAAGTGGTTCATTTGGAAGTTCTTAGCATTCTGTTTATGCACAGCAAAGTTCCCTGGAGATGTTGCTCTGCTGGCATGAGCTCCTATTACAGTCAGCCCCCCAGAGACTACCGGCAACAGCCCAACACCACATGGGTCATCATGTACTGGAACATTCGGCCTGCCATGTGCCGGTCATAAAAGAGTGATGGCAGAGGGGCTCCATCACAGCCTTGACCTTGCATGTTGACCCCTGCTGAGCCATGCTGGTGAGGTCAGTGGGGCTGGTGATGCACGTGATGAACCAATGAGATACTACCCGAGGTAAGAGGAGAGACAGCTCGCTCATCATCTCTGCCTGAGGCTAGCAGCTCGAGGCTACATTAGCTATTTGCATAAAACACACAAATCTCAGATTGAATTGTTGGCAGTCAAGTTGAATTGTGGGTAATGAACAGTAGGTGCCACGTTTTTACAAGAAAGGAGAATGTGTGGCATAATAAAAATGATATCTCTGGTTCTGCTGCATTGATTTGGATCCTTTTTTAAACTCTTCATCTTTGCTGGTGTTAATCTATATTTTTATCTTTTTGTCAACGACTCATTGGACAAAAACCAACAATCCACAATTTTCTCTCTTATTTCCCTATCCTTACTGTGGCAGTCAGCCTCAAGCCCATTGGCTCCCGCTGAATTACGAAAATCTTTACACAATTATATAGTTTCATTTTAAAAAGGGCTCATTCATTTCCTCACGCAACAGGGCAAATGTTACTCAAACAGGAGTAAGTAAATAGTGCATTTTTTGGGGACTATTTTCAGTTGTGAATTATTACACATTTGATGCTGTAGTGAATATTTACGACAGCAGGCATGGAGGAATAAGCTATACTGTACCTGCCTTTGGATACACACAAAATACTTGGATCCATTTATTGTTGGTTTTGGTATGGTCATTGGATTTGTCAATCATAAACAAAATATCAAATATCAACAGCCTTAGCCTTCACAATGTGATGTAAAAGGTCACATGGGTGCTTATATACAGTCTCACTTGTCGACACACACACACACACACACACACACACACACACGAATGCAGAGTTGTATAGGTGAATGTAAACTTACACACAGGACATGCAGGGCCACAGCTCCTTCTGTTCTCTCTTTGTGTGTGAACAGGTCTGTAGGGAACTCATGCAGAGCTGGAAGAGACAGACACATAGAGTTAGAACAATTCATATACAGTGTGTGTGTGTGTGTGTGTGTATGTTTCCGTTGAGTGTGGTACAGGGAGCATACTTCCAATGCCCAGCAGAGAGGTCGACCCTAAGAGCACAGAAACCCATTGAACTGACAAGGAGCCTTGTCCAGAGAGTCCCTTATCCAAGTGTGTGTGACGGTCCAACTGTGCTCTGCCAAGGACTCTGCATGAACATGCTTCCTCGGAGAGAGACGAGAATAGGGAAATGGAAAAAGTGAGCACTAGGAGGACAAAGCGAGGGCAAAGAGGAGAGGGAGCATTGCAGAAATAGAGCATGGGATATTTAGGGTAAGGCAAGTGGGATGGAGAGCAAAGGAGAGAGGAAGGGTGGTGGGTGTTTAACTGTAATTTGCAAACTCCACTTCTCTGCATGGGAATGTGAGTGCAACTGAGCAAGAGACAGAGAGAATGCTTGAATGTTTGGAGATGGATGGAGTGTGAAGGAAGACAGAAATAAGGGGGGGGGGGGTTGGATTTAAATGGTGGCCTGAGTTGTTCTAACCACTCCATGGCTTCTTGACTTCTTCCCCTCTCTCAGTCCCCACAGGCCCTCCTTCCCTGCTAAGACCAGTGCCAGGCGCTTGGCTGCTGGAGAGTGTGTCGAGGAGCCTTTGCCTCTCACCCCTCCAGCACCAAGTCACCCCTGTCAGTGTTCCCTCCCACACAAATCAGGAGCCCAGCCAGGCACCAGGCATCAGAGTTGGGCTAATGCTAATGATTGCTAGCATGTGGTGCAAAAAACAAAGGCAAAATCAGACTCAAAATTGTTTTATTGACCAGCACATAAACATAGAGGAATTGTCTTGGATATCCTGGTTAAAGAAACAACTTACAACTTTCAGAGGTCTATGGTGCGTAAGGCCAACAATAATGCAAGAAGGACAAGAAAATTACTTTAATATAATAATAAGTTTAAAGACTGTGTAAGACATATTGTTCATTCGGAGGAGTTCTCACACAAGACAGCCTGGGAATTGCAATGTGTTGCTTTTTCAGCATGTTGTGTGTGAATGTTCAATATTGTGTGAAAATGAGTGTTGGTTCTGTGTCTATTTGTGCGACATAATTGTGATGCCATTTTAGCTAGGACTCTGGTGAAAAGGAGGATTTTGGCTTCGGGAGATCATCCTGGTTAAATAAAAGGCAAATCAATTAAAACAAATTGGTGAAAATCCCAGGGGATCTCCTTCAGACAACATGAGATTAACTGTAAAACAAACAAACAAAAAAACAAACAAAAAAACACACTTAGCAGCACAAGCCATGTTTTCACAGCAGGAGTTTGAAGTGATGACAAAAAAAAGTAAATTTTAATGTAGTACAGTGGTGCTTTGAGCTAAATGCTAATGTTTTGCAGAGAAAGCATATTTAGCATATTATAGCACATTAGCTTGCTAGCAATAAACACAAATGTCAGTACTAGTGTATTTTGTCTAAGACCAAAGTGCTGGACAAAATGAAGTTTTGACCCATAAATGTCTGCACCAAGTGTCATGGCAATTCATCCAATAGTTGATATATAGAGATATTTCTGTGTCGACTGGCATGGTGAACCGACTACCCAAATAAACAGTGTCGAGCCTAGATGGCAAGCCATGCACACTTGATTCAGCACAGCAGTGCCTAAACCTAACGAAACTGCGGCTGTTTCACAATGTTAATCACAAATTTAAACGCATTTCTTTAGGTTTAGGAAAAGATCATGGTTTGAGTTAAAGTAATTCAATGATGACTTGTGGTTTCATATGGGACAGGAACAGCAGTCTCCTGGATAAAAGTCCTGTGCTTGACCCATCCTCCCACCCCAGCCTGTACCCTACATGGACTTTGTCGCTTTTTATACTATGCCACCTGACTTCCTTAGGCTTTCTGCCAGAAGACCACATTGCAACCTGCGTACGGAACAAAACAGCACTTCATGTGGTAACGTTCCAAAATGTCACGGCTTTTTGCAGCTCCACGGTAACGGTACACAATGAAAAACAACACGCACAATGAAGAAATAGAGTTTCGCAAATCTAACGTTACCATCTGGACACGACTGTCCGACATTGTCGTCCCTAGAACGGCACGCCGCTAGCATGGCTACAAGCCTCCAGTAACACAGGTACAGCGAGGGGGGGATGACATAAGGCAAAGATGCTGTTAGATGGTATGCATCTTACAGAGCGTAGGCAAACCACGAGAGAGTAAAATAATGAATGGATAAACCAAGTGAGCTAGGAGAAGATGAGTAGTTCATTATTCCACTTACATTTTGGCTTAATTCAGTCTCAACTCCTACACAATATGTTGCAGAGAGAAATTGCAAGTAGAAAAAATAGTTCACTACTTTCCCACCTGTTTGCATCTACAGTATCTCGCTGTGTTTGAGTGGCTGCAGTCCTCCTCTGCACTATGTTCTATTGCTATAACTTCTTAAGCCCAACAGTGCAGAGCCGCTTGTAAAACGCCACAGAGGGTACAAAGGAGCAGGATAGACGGCCATCTCACAGCGACAGCTGGATGTATTTAATATTTACTGTTACAAGCCGGTGTTAGGTAGCTCAAATTCAATCCAGTCAAAATGTCAGGCCAGTGCGTGCAGGGAACGAACAAGCAGCTCTCATGACAGGAATTAGGCCTTTACGTAGGTGAGAAAAAGACAATACTCCTATCTGAAGCAAAAATTCCAACAACAAAAAATCACCAGAAACACAGATACACTATAATGGTGAAAAGCAAAACTGAGGGGAGAAAAAGACAAAATAAAGCAAACAAAATTAGCAGAATGTTCTTCTGAAGTCTTCAAAGAGCCTGCAGATAAAAACCCATACTGCTAATTACTGTTCCAAGAAGCCAATCTCCCATGAGAGATAGTAAGTACATGTGCGGATGTGAAGCAGAACTGCAAACTCCCACAAGAAACCCACTGAACCTTCATGTAAACAAGGTGTTTTGTTCACATCAACACTGAAAGGTTCCACTTCACAGCACTTAACTCTTTCTAAATCTGAATCAGAAACACATGCTGGTATGTAGGGGAGGCTGTGGCTCAGAAGGCAGAGCAGGTCGTCCATTGATCGCAGGGTTGGTGGGCCGAACCCCAGCTCACGCTGTCCACATGTCGAAAACCTACAGAACTATACACTTAAAGGATAAGTCTGGTTATTATTATTCTACATTTTTTGGTAGTTGTTGCCATAAGTTATGACCAAAGTAATTGACCGGAAACACCTCACCACTGAAACTTGTTATCAAAGTTAAAGTTAACTTCAACATCTCCAGCCAAACTCCTTATCCAAGAAAAGCCCTTACAAGTATGGTAACTAACTTGCTCTACACTGCAATACAAGAACAACTGTTTCTTTATTTACTACTATGTCTCCTACATGGATCATCAACTGGCGAGGATGCTGATTGTTAGCCTGGGACCTGTTAGCTTTAGCCCCAGTCTTTAACACAATACGTAGCCATTAAGAGCATATTTAAGACCCCCTTTACAAGATTCTCTTTACAACTCACGGAGCTAACTTTAGTTTAATCAGCTAGGTAAGGGGGCGCCCTGGTAGCCTAATGGACAAGGCGCCTATGGTTAAGACCTTTGTTGCATATCGTACCCGTCTCTCTCCCCATGTTTCCTGTCTCGTTCTACTGGCTGTCAAATAAAGGCAGAAATGTCCGCAAAAATGATCTTTAAAAAAATAATAAGCCAGCCAAAGCAGATGAAATCTCCCAGGGACAGTTGGAATCTTGGCAAACTGAACAGTCGCCAGCTAGAAACAAGAAGCCTTGTTTTGTCTGAAAACAAGGACCAATTGTTTCAAAAACGGCCAAAAAAATTTGCGGTAAATCTGCCACCGTTTGGACTGTAAATTGCATTCGTGCCATGCGAGAATGGAAATCCTGACAGGAGTGGCAATGGTAGCTGAGGTGGGCTGGGCTTAATGAACTGTAGTGAGCTGCTGGGTTGGCTTTAAATGGTCATCTTTTAACTTGAATTAAACGTAACGTGACGAGCTCACACACGGCTGAAAAAGCCCAGTGAGAGGTGTACCACAGACAGTAGAGTATCTCTGTAGGGTAACTTAACACATCCACTAGTCTATGGCTGTGTGCCTTGACCAGACTAGCAGACGGAAAGTAGACAGATGTGTGGTCTCGTAACACAATGTTAATAACCAGAACAACTGCAGTCAATCTGAAATGGAAACCTTACATCAACTCAGGAAGGAGTGGACAGCGGGAGAGCACCCAGAGTGAGGTGAACAGCGCTCTACATGAGCAGGTGGGGCAAAGGGCTCAGCAGCCGAGTCCTGTCAAGTGGTGATGGAGATTAGAGGATGCGCTGGCGGAGCAGCCGGCATTCACCGTGCCCAGCCTGACAGCTTGCTGTGCCAGGGGGAGAACAGGCTGCAGATGCACTCATCGCCATTGCCTCGTCTGGTTTACGCCAACGAGGACGCATAGACACACACCAAGCACCTGCATCACTAACACGTGCTACACCTGGCTTAAGTTCAGACACGAGGACAACAGTTACTGAGGGAGGGCAGATTCCCGTCTATTTAATTTTTTTAGGAGTATGTTCAGCATAGAACTGTGTTCAACCTGTGGCAAAGATTCATGACGAGATGAGTTAAAATTTCTGCTAAAGTAATGAAGTAGCCGCTTTATCAGATTGATACCTACAGGTTGAGATGGTCCGCTACGAGCAGACTGGCTGTTGAAACAGGTCAAACCACTGGCGATTTAACAACCTGAGTCACAGGCGATGCCATCGGCTGGCTTGAGTCAAACTGAGACGGGAGTTCACACCACTGAAACGTTCTAAAACCATTTCGTGTCATTGTGAATCTTTGGCCTGAACTCGGCTTAACAGCAACAAAGCCATTCATTAACACAAGGGCATATGATCACCAACATATGACAATACCTACCCAAAAGCACCAAAGGTTTCTTTCAACTACACCTAACAGGTCACTTCCTACGCAGCTGCCGCATTTGAGGAGTCACTCACCCCCACCCTATTCAAAGACATCTCCATACAAGACAACCAAGTGAAGGGAGGGCACAACAAAGGACGCACACTGACAGAAGATAAATTGCGTCATGTGAAAACTGTCAAGGTTAAATTAGTCTACGCTTTCTGTAGTTGACGACAGAGAGTTGATGACGAGATGCAGACGTATACAGAGCAAAGACAGTAATGCTGCTGCTCCTGGCTCAGCTAGTCTGTTTGAAAAGTAATTGCGTTACCTAATGTTAGCCTAATAGGAAACTATGTTCAAATACTGTAGGTATTGATCTGATAAATATTAGATCACAATGCCAGTATCGGAGTTTGGATAATCTGTCAAAGTGAATTAACAAAATGTATGCGCACTCCGGCCCGGGTGCCTGTAAAGAGTGCTTGCCTGTCTCGCTCTGAACACAAACTCCATAGCAACAGAGTGAGTGTCTCCTTGAGGCAGTGTGTGTTTAAGTAGCAGAAGGGAGAGAGGTGGGCAAAAATGATAGACTACTAGCCTTAACCTGAGGCGAGTCACTGCTGCAGCCGCTGCGCCCTGCTACACTGCCATTACCAATGACGTTTGACGTACTACATGGGGAGACTCGGTGCATTATGCGTGATGTTTGGGGATCGGGAAAAAAATGTGCATGATGGGAATGGCGTTGGTGTGTTGGGGTTAGTGGAGAGATAAGAGAAGGAGGGGCGAGGGGAAATGTTCGGCGTGAAAGATGTTAAATGAAGCTGACAGCTCAGGCAATAATATTTCTTTAACAGTCATGCTGATGGAGCAGAATGTGGGGATATTGATTTGTACTGAGAGACCACATTATGGAAGAAAGAGCGGAGACCAAAAAAAAAAGGAGAAAAAGTGATGTTGGCCTGGTAATTAGTGCAGTTGTAAGAGAGGTCACTGGCATGAACCCTTAACAGCTGCTGATGGTGCTCTGGCCCCAACTAGCCCTGCTGGCTGTAGTACACACACACACACACACACACACACACACACACACACACACACACACACACACGGCCAGTGAGATTTCCATTGTTTCCCTTTCTGCAATCATTCCGGTCTCCCCGTTCTTCTTCACTATGCACAATCAGTCGCAGTCAATGTATCAATCAGCAATCAGGCTTCAGCTTTCTGGGGGACACATTCTGCCTCGGCCTGCTTCATTCTCCTGTTGGAGCTGTCTGCCCGCCTACCTGCCTGCCTGCCTGCCCGCCTGCCTGCCTGCCTGCTTGCATGCACCATCCCATGCGTATCTAATTTACCAGGCAATTTGGAAGGAGCCACTGTGAGCCACTGAGGG
This sequence comes from Gadopsis marmoratus, assembly GCA_036023855.1. Classification (NCBI taxonomy): domain Eukaryota; kingdom Metazoa; phylum Chordata; class Actinopteri; order Centrarchiformes; family Percichthyidae; genus Gadopsis; species Gadopsis marmoratus. Next base: position 1,820 of record JAVQJF010051377.1, on the reverse strand, counting down.
GCTCTGAGCTGAGATGTACCATGGCTTCTGTTTGGCTTGCTTTCCCTGTGTCGGAGCTACAGACTCAGGTATGCTCTGTCTGGCTTCCTTCCACATAATTTCTAATGGCAGTATTGTGTAGACTGTGTGGACCATCTTTTTGAAGTTACTACGTCATTGGATTCTTCTCACTAACAAAAGAATTGTTTTCATTACAGGTGTTGAGGTCAGCAGATACAATAGCTAAGGCTGCAACTAACAAAATGCGTTTTTGGTTCCAAACAGTTCCGAGGACTCCTTGAGAGGAACTGCCCACTGGGTGGTTTCTGATAACTACATAACTGTTCTTAGAACTATGAAAAAGTTCCTCTGGTCCAAAAATGCCCTTTGATAACACTGCCCGTCAGCCTGTCCACCACTCTTACACACATTTGTAAATAAACCAAAGTGAGGTGAGTTCTTTTATAATTATCAAACCTTCCCAGTGCCAAAAATAGCCACTTCTTAAATGTGTATGACATCATCTCAGTGTGAAGGGGGAGAGACACTAATATACATGTGTGAACGCTAAGCACTGAAGCACACCAGGAAAAGAGAACATGTTTGTTTCCATTGATTAAGGAAACTGGATGCTGTGTTCGAAGACGGTGTACCAATAACTCCAACATAAGTTGCTCACTGGGGGCATAATGTACACTGAAGTTTAAGCTACTGCATTTTGGGGCCCATAGAGGATGTGCATTACAGACCGTTTTGTAGCTGAGCTAGCTGACTTCCTGCTGGCTTCCCGCACACATTTTTAATTGTTCTTGTATTTTATTGGACCCAATGGTCCTAATTTTCATAACACAAAGAGTCACTTCAGAGTGTTTGGGACGTTCAGAAAAGTGTTTGCTTGCTTCATCTGGCTGATAATGGCCCGACCCAAGAGACACTGGGCGTCTCCCTTTATCCCGTCTAGTGTGTCACAGTGGAAGACCTTCAATGTGGCTCATGACATCTAAACATAAAGACTAGATTTTCTTTCCAGGTTCACTTTCATCGTCGGTACATCCTCAGGTCAGGAAAATTATTACAAAGTGTTCTTGATAAACAGGTATCTGCATATGAACGCAGAATCTGCAGTCAACGGACAAGATTTTGGTATCTGAAATGTTTTGGTTTGCATTTATCGTCCGATTAGTATTGACCAATCAAGTCTGAGCAGGCTTTCCATTGGTTGCATGCAGGTAAACAGTGCGTGTGGAGAGCAAAAGAGATGGAACAATTTCAAAACCCATCGCCAGTTGTCTGACGACTTTTTATCAATCTCGGCACCCTACAGATTAGCTTTTTATTACCTTTTTTAAATGTATTTGCATTCAAGTCATCATCAGACGATAGCTGATGGGTTCTGAGATTGCTAATAGGACAGTAAGCAGTGATTGGCAAATGGAAGAGGAAGTCTTGGCCCAGGTGCCTGTTATGTGTTATCCCGATATGTGCTGATTACACCAAAAGCCCCGAAACATTGGCCCTTGCCCTCAGAGGCTAAATTGCAGTCAGGTGACAGCTGATGGGTTCCGGACTATGCAATAGATTTAGGCAGGGGAAAAAAAAATGCTGTAAACTAAGAATGCTTTCAAAAATGGAAGTGTTAATAGTTTAGTTTCAATTAACAAAATGCAGTGAATGAACAGAAGAGAAATCTAAATCTAATCAATATTTGGTGTGACGACCCTTTGCCTTCAAAACAGCATCAATTCTTCCAGGTACACTTGCACACAGTTTTTGAAGGAAGTCAGCAGGTAGGTTGATCCAAACATCTTGGAGAACTAACCACAGATCTTCTGTGGATGTAG
>JAVQJF010051376.1:0-17702 GCA_036023855.1 Gadopsis marmoratus | reverse complement strand
CATGACCCCATCCCCCCCCCCCCCCCCCCCCGAGCAGCCAGGAGGAGGAGGGCAGGTGGCAGGTTTATTTGGAAAGATGAAAATGGGATGAATACCAGAGGTTAAGAGGTGTGAGGGGATGTGACGATGGCAGAGGGGGGGTTTAGGGAAGGAGCTCATAAAAGCTGTTAGAGGGCGAGGTGAAGTTAGGGTCACTACTCACTCAGGGTCCCATGTGATGTCATTTCACCAAAACAGTATATGTCCTGAGAACTGCTCGGGAGCTAATTAGTTTAACCAAGGTAATAAATCCTGAAGAAATGTATAGATACCGTTCCGATTATTTTGATTATTCCTATGTAGTGACATAGGAGGTAATTTTCTGATGCTAGAATGCACAACCAGAAAGCTGCACTATTTGAAAAATGGTAATGGGTCAATTTAGATAGGCAGGAAACAGTAAGAATAAAATACCTCATATTATTGAGCAATAAGGAGCCTTGATGTAACTGAAGAGAAATACAGCTCTACGAGAAATACAAGAAAGCCAGTGGGTTTTATAAGGGTTCAACCAATTAACTGGTAACAGATTTTCAAAACTCCGCCAGGAGTTATTGCCTCTGAAAATGTTCTCCCCTCTCTGGCAGAGCAACAATCTGACTCAAAAGTACGAGGGCCTCATGGTGCGCGAATGTGTATACAGTAAAATTTGACAGAGATCAAATAGCGTTTCACTTGTTTCTACTTGTTCAAGGAATTGTCTGTAAGGGAAATAGGGGATAAAACACCCACAACATCCGTTCCTAAGATCACACATTCCATCCTTAAACACTGGTTTTGTTTCCCGCCTCCATTCATAGGAAAACATATCTACTTACAGAAGTAATTAGGTGAGAGGGCCCGAGCCTCGCAGCTTCCATAAAATGAATATGAGCACTCTAAAATGGAGGGCTGAGAGGGGCGGGTGGTGGACCACAGCACCTCATGAATTCTGCAATTTGCCGTCTGTTCCTTGACTCTGAAAAATTCTTGGATATGTCTTTTCCTGGATGATTTTATTGCACAAGAGCCTGTGTTTTTCTCCATGGTAACCACATAACAGTAGAGCCCAACTAAGCTCTGACTCAACAAACAGAACTCTACAAAATACCCATTCCAGCGCCAGGGTTTTCCCCCTTCGCCCAGCTTTCCTGCAAAACCCTGCCCGAGACGGCTTTAAAACAGAGGCCGAATGATTGCACTGACCATGAATGAAGACACATGCTGGGATTAATCAGGGCACATATGTGACATGCTGCGGAAGATATGTGCAGGAAAACCTGACGAGCCTCAGGTGCTGCATGGGTTTTGTGCGAGCCAGAGCCATGGAAAGTTCAGTACAGTAGGACAGGCAGCAGCTGGGTACTGTTAACCTGAGGGAGCTTCGCTTAAAGCAACAGCAGGTTAGAACAAATACACCGGGCAGAGCCTTACATAAAAGTCTGTTTCTCTCTTGGTGGGCTGAGCTGGAAGGACGCAGGCGCTTTGTGGCCCTAATGTAGCCGCTAAAGGGGAAGGAAAGCCAGGGATTACTGTTGCAGGCAGGCACAGGCCTGAGAGGAGGGCATCATGTGTGTAGCTATGTAATCTCCATGGCCTTCTCCCCGTAAATCTCTGAGACCTGCAAGTTGGATGCTCACAAGATAACCTACAAGAGACTAATTACACAGAGTACTGCACAAGATGCAAACTAGCTTGTCTTGCAAATATGAAAAGAACTCTGGGGAAGCTGTTAATAATATATTAGTCTTTTCTGCTTTAAGAAGTGCCATTTTCTTCATTCATGGCCATCAGTTACTCTACAGACAAAGTTATTTGAAGGAGACTGAAGGAGTAGTCGTCCTCCCACCACCAGTCCTTGAATCACACTCGTTGCTTAGCACGCCAGGAGAGGATTTAGCTCGCTGCTGTCTCATTGGTGAACTGTCAACCTTCTTGTCTTGACTAGTTAAAGCCATTCCTAAGAAAACAGGACATGTCTGCTAAACTGTAACTTAAGACAACAGTGAGCTAGGTCGCAGTTTCAGCTGCTGTCGAGCAGCTGTAAGGCTGTTAGCGTGTGTGGTTGCTCTGAGTCTTACAAGGCTTTCAGAGGCTTCACCCTTGCAAAAACACAGAATCAAACAAAATTATCCTTTATTTGTTGCATACAAGGTCATTGCAAAGGGGTATGGGAGGCGGCCAACTTTTCTCTTTGCCTCTCCCGCACTCCCTGTCCACCTCGTAGTGAGCACAGAGGAGTATGCCGCAGGGAGGGGAGGCCCTACACAGGAACTCAATAATAACTTTCAGCAGTCTAGCCAGGAGGCTGGAAGCCCAGACTGCGGCTGTTCCTTGCTGTCCTCGTTCCTCCCTCTGCACAGCCCCATGCTCCTCCCTTCACCCCCCTCCTCCTGCTGGCCTGTGTCTGCTCCACAGGACTGATGCATTCTGCAGACAGGCCAGCGCTCTTAAAGAGACACAGGCCACATTTTTATCCCCTGAATCACTGCAGTGGACGGAACCACTAAAGAAAGAGCAGAGTCCCTCGTTTCCAGCCTCTCAATCAAGGGCCTGTGCTTTAATTCATTCCTTTTCTTAAAGCTCGAGACTCTGACATGACGCAAAATGTGAGCGGGTAAGCAGGCTGAAGTATGTTGAGAGGCTCTCAGTGAATTCTCTGGCTGGATTCTTTCACTGTAGCGGCCTTTGAAGGTGCCTTTGATGCTTTCTTTAAAGTTTGTCAAGTGCAATCAATGTCCCTGGCAATGGAAGTATATTTAATACCATTGTCATGATAATCTTTGGAGGCACTCCAATAAACCTAATAATAAGGACTTTGAAATGACACTGCCACCACTGAGGGTGCTGATATATAAAGTACTTCTGGTGTTACACTAGATTACGCTGTGGTATCCACCTCAGAGGGTTTCTTAGAAACTCCAAGTAACAATTATTTTTATCCTCGATTAATCTGCGGATTATATTTTCAGTTAATCAATCAATTAATTTGGTCTACAAACAAATATTTCCATCACAGTTTGCAGGAGCCCAAAGTGATGTCAGATGTCCAAAGCCCCAAAATAGTCAGGTTACTTTAATGTTAAGGAAAAGCAGCAAATTAAGTATTTCCGCTTGAAAAATTGCCTGAATGATAATGATTACAGATAAATCATCAATTTAGCGACTAATTGATCAGTCGACTAATCTTTGCAGTTCTAAGAGAGACACAAAGCACATTTTTAAATTGAATTCAGCATCCACTCCTGCTGACTTTATTTGTCAGCAAGTCAGCCTACAATAAGAACGGTTGTCCTCAATGTGTAAAATGTTGCTTATACATTTTCTACATAAGAAAACAGCCACAACTTCACTATGTTATTGATTTTTGGTCCTAATGAGTGAAATGTCTTTCCTTACACTTTCTGTTCCTCCAGTTTTACAAGTTTAACAGAGCATGAGCCCCCTAAATGACGTGTGACTGAGCAGAACCATGTTGAGTTCTATACCACAGCAAGGAAATGATTAAAGATTTATTAGAGTTGAGTGACACAGAAAACTACAAGGGCGTGCCTGCCAAACACGCTCTCATTCTTTTGCTGTCACTTTTCCTCTCTTCATATACAAACGGCGCAAAGAGTCAGAGGGTTGAAAAACCCAACACCAGACTGGCGAGCGAAAGAGGCAAATATAACTTTATATTTATATAACAAACACATTGAATTTTACTCTAATTTTTAATGTTACACAACAAATATATGTACATACAGGGACATGGAAGGTTAAAGTGGGTAACAGAGACCTCTGTAACCTTCTATTACGTAAATATCTTGAACGGGGCTAAAGGGTTAACACATCTCAGCTGCAGCATAACAAAAGATGAAATCTCTATGGACGGTATCAGTGCCAGAGTCAGCAAAGCAGCACAGTCCTCTGCAATGATAACCCCATTCTGGAAAACCTATAAGGCTGAGCATCCAGCTTCAGATGGACCAGACAGCTCCAGCTCAGCCTTTTAAAACTGGGAAAGAAATCTTCCAGCAGAACATAACTGAGACTCTCAGGAGTTTCTTCATCACCGAAACCTCTGTGAGAATCTCACTGGCCTCAAAAGCCAGTATTTTCATGGCTTAACAATGTTGTTATTCCCACTTTAAGTCAGATGTGCGAACAAAATGAAGCCACCAACTGACTATATGGCTCTTTCTGGACAAAAAGAGAGCCTGGATCCGTAGTCGTACAAAACAACTTACTGTTCGTTACTCTGTGGTGTGCAGGGCGCTTTGAGAGGGTGACGCATACCCAAACAACACCAAGCCATTGAATCACCAGTGTTTACGCAGCCACATAATTCTGCACCATCTGTAGGACTCAGGTCTGATCTTCTGCATAGCATAACAAGCTGACGGCAAGGCAACAACAAGGGGACACACACTAACCATCGCTGAGCTACGGAAACCTTAAATACAGAAAGCTCGTTAAATCAAAACAAAGACCTCTCGCCCAGAATACATCTTTATTAACAGCAGCGATAACAGCTTCATGGTGACGTCGTCTCCTTTGCCCTCGAACTCTGAACCAGCCGTCACCTCCTTCACCTTACAAGGCAGATGCAGGATGAAAAAGAAGGCAATGAACTTCTGACCTGTCATTCAGACTGCAGAGGAAGCTTTGCAGCTCGGGGGCAACCAGAGTCCACCATCCACCCTGTCTCTCCTCCCCTCAATGTCTCACCCTGCCATCCTCATAAACCCCGACTAAAAACCTCCTGCTCCCCCTTTTATGGCTGCCAGATGGTGGGGAGGCCTCCTTGCCTCTGGACTTGCCTCTCTAGTCTAGTAAAACCAGTTGACCTCAGCAAGATAAAAACTGCTATTTATGAAAAGGCTTGGAACAAAACACACAAACATCCTGCCACTGAAACAATCAAATGCCATCTCATCTCCCAAAGAGCCCTTTTACAAGATGATAGTGGGACAGCAGAGACACCAACTGACATGTACCCCTGCACTGGGGTGGTAAGTGAGATCCAGATGTAGCGACTACACCCAGGTAAAAAAAAAAGAAAAAGTTCCCTGTGTGAAGGGGTTTTATTTGCGTGCCTTGGGTGTGAGCGCAGGACTTTGGCAGCATCTAAATTTCTCCCTAAGAAACGGAGAAGCAAAACAAACAGAGCAGTCTGCGTTCAGGTCAAAGCTGAACCACAGAACCACAGTCTGGTCTGTGGTTCACAACATACTGTTCCAGCACTGACTTCACCTAAAACAAACACTCTCAAGACCCGTCCACCTCAGCCAGAGGGAGAGGAATCTGAGAAAAGTTTAGAACTCCATTAACAATCCCCCTCTCTGACACTACTTCTACTGCTTCTCTGACCGATGTTTTCACTGAGTGCTGGGCAAACTCAAATCTTTTCACTCACTTGTCACTTGTGTGGGAGTTGTGCCCTTTGACGGCATGCTCGGACTGAGTCCAAGGTTTGTGAGCATGCAGAGTTGGGTGGGAAAGAGGGTTAAAAGGCCAAAGATCACTTTGTTATAAAAGAGCAGTCCAATCAATGGCTTCCTTTTACTGCAAATCAATTTACGTGATTATCTGCTCTTCCAATAACAACTTTCTTCCGCCTCTGCTTACCTCAAATGCCCCTTCTTTTTTCTTCTTCCTTTATTTGTTCTACCGGTTGGAGTCTACCATTCATGTCCTGCAATTCAACCTGACCTCCAGGCAACCCCTGGCATGGCTGTCTAAGCCATTAAGGTAGCTGTGACTGTGGGTTATTAGTGTGATAAAAGTTTACTGTCCCTCCAGCCACTCTGCTCGGCTGCTGTTTAATGCCTCTGAGGAACAAGTCTATGTGACCTTTCACACAGCAGATTGGTCATAAGGGCATTTGGTCAGTAGGCCAGCACACATATACATGTATGTATAAGGAAATCTTTAAGTCAGACAAGCGACACGCGCAGGCAGAGGAATAAAGGGCAGAACACAGAATGTCCGAGAAAGGAGGATGAATCAAACTAGAGCATCCCTCATGCATTGGCTTTGTGGAAATATGTAGACAAGAGGGCTTGGGGGGTGGGGGTGGTTGTCTGTGCTATGTTTTTTCCTGTGCGGCAGAAGTTGTGGGCAGCTGAGCTAACTGCAGCCTCAGCACTTCTCTCCATATTCTCCTGTTTCAAGCCAAGACAGAGAACAAAGGCAGAGAGCTAAGCTGCTGCAGAGGTAATGAGGACAGAGGCATGCAGCACAGGAGTATGTGCCCTCAATAAGGAGTACTGCTGCAGTCTATGATGGAGTCCTGTTGGACAGTGGAAATAAAAATCCATGCAGCTGCCGCTAGCAGCCACTCTGCCTGTAGTCTACCCACAGATAGTAACTGACTGACTGCAGCCCACCCCTTTTTACACTGCAGCTCTGTCTACCACAAAATGGAAACCACAGTGTGACTGGAATTTGCTTGGAGACACATTGGGATCCATGTAGTGAGACAGTAAAACTCCATTAAAACTGTCTATTCCACTGAGATACTGTAGCAATAAATGATCTAAGAGTGGCAAAATGTTTTTCACTCTTTAAGTCATTGCAAACAGAACAGTGCTTTCATTATATTACAGCAAAAAAGATTTCAGTCAGTGTTACCATAAAAAGTATTCAACATGACAGAGCAATTAATTCACAAAAAGAGGATACTAATAATGCGCTGTTAAGAAATCAAGTAAAATGTGTCAGATGGCAGAACTGAGTTTTCACAAATGACACAAGCTCAAATTCCTGAGAATGACAAACACTGCGAGCTGTGGTGTGAAGTATATGAAGAAGAATGGCGCAACAGGACACAGTATTGAGGAAGTCCACATTATTGCTAAAGGAGAATCCCAGTTAAACTTGAGGACACGCCCTTTATCCAGAGCGTCTGCCAGTCTATACCCAACTCTCCAGCTCACCAGTTGGAATCAATAATGTGATTAAGAAGGGAAAAAGCTTGTGAAGGGAGGAATTTTACAGCAGAAATAAAACTTGGATTGGAGGTAGAAAAACTCCAAAAAGAGAAACATGACTTTCCAGGGTTGGTTTTCATTATATACTTAATATCCTTCTGTAAGCCCAAACAATGCTTGGTCATTTTTTGCAGTTTCGAAGCATCGTGAATGACGATGAATGTTCAGCTCTGCTTCACTGCTCCGCATTTCATTACTGAAAACACCTAAAACCACGCATTGCAGGAAAAACATGTAAACATCCTACATGTTTAAAAAAGTAACTAATATTAGTAGTTACAGATCTAACTGCTAAATATATATGTATTCTAACATTATTTACCCCAAATGTATTTAATTTGAAGTCGAAGGCATTCCACGGAGAGGCTGATTTTGGCAGCTCTCGGCTGTAAAGCTGTGTCAGTGCTGGTCCATGCCAGCCCCACCCCATTAAGGCCGAACCCTGCACATCATGTGTTTCCACTTTACCGATAGGGTGGAAATGACCTCAACGCAGTAAAAGATGACAGGGGTGCTAGCGCTGTTCACCAGATGTGAGCAGAAAAAGAGAGAGAGAAAGAGGAGGAGGAGAAAGGGAGAGAAAACCATTCGCCTGAAGAATTTACTGCAAACCCCTGAGGAATCCTGTGATTGAGGGTTCAAGTCGAGCTCCAGAGGTTCCTGGTGTTTCTCAGCTGCACTCAGGGAGCACATAACCTCCTGGCCTGGCCAGAACCGCAAACACACACACATGCGTCATGCATGTACGCAGACATCCCAAAACTGTCATTCCACTGCACCTGCTAGCAACACAAAAGCCACTTCCTCCCACTGTGTCCAGCCAAGCCCCTTTATCCCATTTAGTACAGCCTGCACCACCACAAAGGCACAGAAATTAGGGAGCTGCATTGATGATAGGGCGACTAATCTCTTTGGAGGGACTCATTATATCAGCAGCCTGTACAGTTCGGCAGCTGAAAGGGGTGAATTAAATATGGACATGCAGAGATGGGCGTCTTTGTGAAGACGAGGGCACCAACAATGCCCCGCCATTACCTCTGGAATAATTAATACATTCCATATGGGACAGCTGCCTTGACCAGACTATCATCTTTGCATTTGATTTACCACATTCAACTGCTTCAAGGTCACAAGTGAATCGATTATCTCAAACATGTCTGTCATGTAATCTTCATATTTGTTCTAAGCTTCTCTTGAGTAAAAGAAGCTTACAACAAATCATCAGATCATAAAAGGTAACATGAGCTTGCACTAAATAAAACACATACTCCTGTGCAGCAGATTAAGGCTGTTGGAACCAAAAGGAGAGGCGATCACTTAGTTTTTGATGATAATCTGAACAGCAGCTTGACATTTTGTAAGATCATGTGTGTACTAGCTCTTCTCTTGACACTGCTTAAGACACAAGGCTTACAATAGTCCCCTCATTATAGGATAAAGGGTGGGCCTGCTGTATTTCAGACCATGGCAGTGTCTGCGTTCGTCGACTGGCTGGAAATAAAGCCAGCCTTGTCAACGCCACAAGCACAAGAGAAGCAGGCAGCCCGGCTGGGCAGCCGTCACAGCGAGCACAGTGCGGGGCAACCCTGCAACTATTAGACACCTGCAAAAAGAGGGAGGGTGGGAAAAGGGAGGGGGTAAGGGAAGAGGTGTCCCCAGCATGTGAGCAACTGTAGCCCATCTGTACGCCTGTCATTATGAATGTGAACCCTGCTATACTGATGCACAGAGAAAGAGCAGACAGTGAGAGCAAGGCGGGGCAGGCGACTAGCACTACAAGCGGGGTGCATTTGCAGAGATACAGCACGTTCTGCTTTTCAGTAAGGTAATAAACAAGACTAACAAGGTCAATGAGGGAAAAGGGTCCACCTGACCACATGATGCTGTGGCAAAGAGTGACCATGACGGATCCTGGGGTGACTGTAATACTGAACAAATAACTTTCCCCCCTCACTGCAATAGAGACTGCTAGGACAGCTGTGCTGAATTCATTTGATACGGGTGCCTGCTGACAATGCTGCATTGCTCCGTCTCTGCAAGAAAGCATGTCGAGCTGGTCTGAAGAGCACACAGGGGCTTGCAGCCTTTCACCATCGCTGAATGATTGTTCTGCTATATGACCTACAGCTCTGACCCCTGCGATACTAAGCTAAGAGAAATAAACCATGTTTGGAGTGGTCGACTCAGAGCTCCTACAGTACGAGCAGATTGTCAGAGAGAAGACACAGTGCTCTCAGATCAGATTTTGAGTCCTGGCGGTGTAGCAGATACATGAGATGACAGGCGTCCGTAATGGCACACAGACAAACAGGCGAACAGGAGCCGAAAATGTGGATCCCACTCATTTGTTCATTTAGCGGGCTCTTGAAAATGCGCCTGGGGAAGGAGTTAGAGGATGGTTATGAGGTCATTCTGACAAAGTAGCACTACATCTATCTATCTATCTATCTATCTATCTATCTATCTATCTATCTATCTATCTATCTATAATCAAAGATAGATGGTGAGTTTTCATCTCTTCAAATCGAGACAATCAGAATCAGCCCTCACACCCCTGGAACAGTACTGTGATACATGTGCGGCGTATGTAGGCCAGTCTGAATACAGACTGATACAGCATGTGCTCACTACAGTGGAGGTGGAGATCTAAGTATAATGCAGTGTGAGGGGGAGTGCAGTAGGAGATCTCAGTGGAGGAGAGCCTGAGTCTGTGTGTGTGTGTGTGTGTGTGTGTGTGTGTGTGTCCTGCAGGGTCGAGGAGGTGTCAAATGGAGGAGGTGAGTGATGGTGGCGGGGCAGAGGAGGTGTCAGACAAGGAGGTCTTCGTGATGGAGAGGGGAGCTTTATACAGTGCTGACCTGTGGGAGAAGTGTGTGTGATGCAGAGTGGAGGAGGAGGAGGAGTTGGAGAAAGGAAAGCAGCAGCAGGAAGAGGAGGAGGAGGAGGCGTGGAGGTCACAATGAAAGAGGATGGGCAGTGAATGGAGGAGGGTGAGGTCTATGTACTGTAAGAGGTCTATGCACTGTGAGGTCTGTGCGTACATATAAATGTGTGCGTGTGTGTGTGTGTGTGTGTGTGTATGTGTGTGTGTGTGTGCATGTGTTCTGGCACGCTTCTTTGAGCCCACCAGCCAGAGAGCACGAAGTTCTTATTTAGCACAGGAAGAGCAGCTCTGCTTAGCAACCACAGCCACCCTCCAATCACAAGCGTACGGAGCAGACTCCAACTGAGGACGAGTCCTTTCCGAGAGTGCGTGGAGTCTGACAGAGGCCTCTAAATGTTGAGGCACACACCTTCCCACACGCACACACATACACATAAACAGGTTTGTAATGCACACTGTTCCTCCAGAACAGAATTGAGCCCTGATCTTTATAGACAAAAGTACATTCACACCCCTCTGTGCGTCTCCCGCTGCTTCGCTGTCTCCTGAACTCAGCAGAGAATTCAAAGTCAATCTAAACCATCCTAATCCAAAATTGTAATTATGCATATCCCAAAGAGCGAGGCAGTCGTGTAAATCCTTAAAACATTAATTCTCCTTTTCCCGCAGCCAAACATGCACACCGCGCAGCAACTTGGCACGGCACCAGTTGCAATTGAACCAATAGCGGCCCAGAATGTGATCTGCTAGCCATTAAAACAGGAGGCAAGATTTGGACCAAATTCTGTCTGAACACTGAGCAGTCTGTTTGGTTTAGCTGTGTGAGCTAATCCTTATGATAGCTTTGGAGGTGGTCGGTGGGCGGATTGTAGGCGAGAGCAGCATGCCGATTTGTCATATGGCACCAGCAGGGCCTACTTCTGCTCTGGCTGGTGCTCCATTAGCACATCTCCAATGTAGTCCAACAGTTATGTAGCTTAGAGCTGCAGGTCATTAAGGAAAGACAGAGAGAAAATTTAAGAGGATAAATATTGCAATCCAGCTCATGTCTCAGGCCTCTACAGTGTCATCAGAAAAGCACATGAATTGATATGTGCAATTGCACTGTTGGTTTCTCCATGCAACATACTCTGCAGTTTATCTAATTCATGCTCTAATTACAAAATTCCAGAGGGACTAGTTATAAATTGTGAGGATGCTTTGAGTGGGCCAGAGAAGGAGGAGACAGTCCATGGCTGACATTCAGTCTGTCTGAGTCTATCCGTTTCACGAAGATGCTGTCCAGAGAAGATGAAGGTTTTGATGTGCGCACTGTGGTCTCTGCATTCCAGGGGTTATGTAGGATTATCAGAGTTTAAACCCCCCCCCCAACCGCAGCAGCTTACTAGCTCAGCCAGCAGCAGATGCAGACTCCAGGATTTCCTGTCTCTGCACCAGATGGGCCTGACTCTTAATCACAGAGCTGGAAATCAGGAGGTGATCGAGGAGGAATTGATGATGATTGTGGAATAACACTAACCCAATACAGGCATCTGTTCTGCCACTAACGGACCGACTGACTGGCTTGTTGACTGCAGTCACAGCCAGTGCTCATCTCCTCCCTCATCTCTGATCAACACTAATCATCCTCCTCCCTCACTCCACCAGTTATACAAGAAGTCTTTCACACATTAGCACTGTGCTGTGTCATCGGGGTTCAGAGAGGAATGGAGAAAAACACTGTTCACATGAGACGATCAGAAATAGAGCTGGGGAATACAGTATATTGGCATAAAACCGAAATTACAATACATGGGAGTAGATATTGTCTCATATTCCAGAGGTGCAATAAAGTAACAACATATTTTCTGTAACTCAGAGTTGAAAATTCAGTATTCTTAAATTGCCTCTAAAAACCTTTTATGAAAAGGCTTTCTTATATTCTAATTTAACTCACTAACACGCCTCCTATGTGTGTGCCTGTGTGTGTGTGTGTATTTCTATGTGTATTGGTGTAGGAATATACTCTATGTACTTAGTATACATACTTTTTGTTTTTACAAATTTCTTTCTTGCTATTTGATATTGTAACCACTGATTTTCACAATGCTACATAAATAAACTTGTTTTAAGAATCATTATCTTTTACACATGTGTGACTGTCAGATCTGAATGAATGCCTCTACCTGACTGGTAACTTGTAAACATCAATAATGACTTTTCTCATGAATGTTGTGTGTAAATATCTTCTTAAAGCAACAACAGTCATCTCTAACAACAAGCAGTGAAAAGTAATTAAGTACGTTTACTAAAGTACCATACTTGAGAACAATTTTAAGGTATTTGAGGCATCAATCACCTTTATCAAATCAAATCAAATCAAATCAGACTTTATTGTCATTTTGTTCTGAGAAGAAAACGAAAAGACGTTTTGATTATACGAGCAGCAAAACTAATCTTACTAGTCTCCCGAGGGGCTTTATGGAGGAACTCGGTCAAATGTATTGTGATGAATTGATTTTGTTAGTAAGGTATAAACATATCAAACCAAAAATGGTTGAAATAATGTTTTGTTTAAATAATTTTTCCAATACTGATATATAGCATATACAGCATGATTGAAAATGTATTCAGAATCACACATAAAATTATCATTTTGATTGAATTAGAACTTGTGCAGAATCACTGATTTCAACAATAGATATTTGTGGCAGAATGTCGTGATGTGATCATATAATTGCAAATATGACTCTTGAAAGTCGATCGCAAACGATCGCCCAGCCATATCTCTATCAGACATGCAGACACCACTACAGGCTCCAATCTGTCTTGGAGCACATAACCAGGAAACCAGTGACAAACTCACAGCCCTGGGAGAGGCTGGAGGTTACGGACCTGTCCATACAGCACCTAAAGAAACAAGGCGCTAACAAAGAGAAATGGCTGCACTTCACAGCCTCTGAAAGCCCGGCCCTCAAACAAAGGAGGCGGCAGGTCTTTAGCACACATCACCCATGACAGAACCCCAGCTGACACCCTTTTAACATGGGGTCACCCCTGCCAGAATAGAGGCCGCAACCCCTGGGAGCTCCTGACAGTCCTTTGCCTCGACACCCCGTCCCTGCTTTGGCCAAAACACTCCGGGCCAGCAGCCACTGCAAAGACGAGGTGATGGTCTTCTCAGGGGGGGCTGGTCAGTGGGGAGTTGGGCGCTCCTGGGGGGAAGGGACTGCTCTCAAAAACAATGATGTTTCCAAGAGAAGGATAAGTCGGAGAAGGCAAATTAAACGCAAACAACAAACTACCAAAAGCATGAATTTGCTGCACCAGGAGTGAGATTTAGAAATATGCCAAAATCTGAACCAAACGAGACTGACTAGATGCGTGATGTGGTGATGTGGGTGGGTCAGGTCTTATAGCTGACTGGGTCAACGCTGGGCAGACAGGCCCATCAAGAACCAAAGAGATGCACAATGTCAGCTTTCAAGGCTTCCCAGAGGTCAGCAGACAGATGGGAATGGGAGTGAGCCGGCAGAGAGCTCATTTTAATCTGGCGCCGTGCAGCTGATCCAGTCATTAAACTCGCCTGTAAACATGCAAACACACTCGCTCTCGCTATACACGAGGACACCCACACATACAAGTGCAGGTAAAAGCGCAGAGATACCTGATAGAGAAAGAGGCATTTTTCATTCATTCATTCACTTTTAATAACAGCTAAAAGCTGAAAACACAGAACCCTTTGCCCTTCGACACACACTTGATTGGTTTGCTCCAGGTTTGAGGCTAAATTCATCGAGTGTGGAGAACAATGGGATGACAAATGGCATAAATTGGCCTCAGTTGAATGGCTTTAATATCCATTTCATTAAAGAGGGTCCACACAATTCACCAGAACCCCCGTTTACTCGCCACTCATTCAGATGATTGATCGCATTGCCCTCACTTCTTAGGGATTTCTTTTCCTTTTTTTATTTTTTTTTTTACAGTTAATGCTCAGAAGTATTTGACTTTGAAGGGGGGGGGTGTTTTTGCAATTCAAATCCTATTTCTTGAAGATTTTCATGCTAATCAGAAAAGTTAACATTTGAATTATTACACGCAAGGTTCAACGCAATGGAACAAGCCATTTGAATTAGACTTAAAATTCAAGTTCCCATGAAATTTACATATTTTGGCAGTGTGTCAGCAAAATAATCACCCAGGATCTGAAGGCAAAATTGTGATGTTTTATTGAAAGCTGAAGTTGAGAGTAATGTTTGTTATCTGTCCACTGTATATCCCTCCGTCCTTTATCAGACAGCCATCTGGCCAGTGGACTGGACACAAGGGCATGTGATTGGATGGTGTGAAAAGAATGGGGGAAGGCTGGGTCAGTGTCTTTGGAGAAAGGTCAGGGGTTACGGCCTTTTGACAACACATGTCAAGGCCTGGCTCACACACACACCCTGCTTCCCATCGTCTGAATGAGAGAGTCTGCAGCCTCCTCTCAGCAATCTGCCCTCATCTGCACATTAGGCAACGGCATAAGTGACCAAATGCTGGATTTGATGCAAAACAGACACAGTGGTGCATCGGGATCATTCCCTCCTCTGATCCGGCTTCTGTTTTTGTGAAGAGGCTGCAAACAATGACAGCCAGACCATTCACAGCCTATCAATAAATAACTGGAATAATTCAAAATCACACCGAAATCTCTCCAGCAAACCGCACGTTAAAACTATTCCACAGAAAATACATGCTAAATCAGCAATAATCTTCTTAGCAGTTATTTGCACCAACCCCCATGCACAGAAGATGAGGTGGGAGTCTAGACAGATGATACAGGCAGAGGAGGTAACCTTCGAGGCGCTCTCTTATTAATAAAACACTCTGACATCAGAGGGAGGCTGAGGCAGACTGATAACATTGAGTTTTTGTTTCATGTGTAAGCCGAGCCAAGCGCGGTCTGCGAGCCCCCGTCCGGCCTTTCAGCAGCTTGGCCTGTCAGGCTGATGTATGGGAGAGCGCATGGTGTGCAGCTCCCCGAGGACCAGGCCTGTCTGCTATCTGGGACACGACTGGCAGTGAACCACAGCAAACACGAACTGCCCCCTCCGCCACGCTCCCTCCATGATGCTCAGCCCCTGAGTATATCACACACGCTGTAAGACTGTCAGCGCTGGGCTCACTGGTTTGAGAAAATACATAACTCACAGGTGATACATCAAGACCTGCCGAGTGCGGTTAGGTAGAAATTAGCCACAGGTGCAAGACTTCTCTTTTTTTGGTTGTTGTACAGATGTGTCTTGCCTGTACAAAGCTTTTCTCAGGAGCCTGTGTCCAACAAAAGATGTAAATCAACATAACCTCATCTTTTCTGTCACTGATAACCTTCCTCCTGTCGTCATTTCATGTTTGTATAAGCCAACCGGTCGAGGCAGATGACGCCCACCCAGAGCCGGGTTCTGCTCGAGGTTTCTGCCTGTTAAAAGGCAGTTGTTCCTTGCCACTGTCGCCTAGCGCTGCTCATGGTGGAATTGTTGGGTCTATACATATAGAGTTGGTCTAGACCTGCTTTATATTAACAAGTGCTATGAGATAACTTTGTTATGACGCCGTATAAATAAAATTGAACTGAATTGAACGACATTTTTAGTTTAGGAGTATTTTTTACAGAGAGTACTGAGGTTTCCCTGTGAGACGTCTCCTGGCTCCTGCTCAGACTGGAGCAGCACCATGGTGATGCATACAGAGATGTCCACTCATTAGCAGAGTCCCACACAGCAGCTGCTCTGTGACGAAGGAACAGCCACCTCGTCTCCTGGCCCTTTGTCCATACTAAACATCTCTGACCCATCCAAGGAGCCTGGACGGCGACGCACACTCATATCTTATCCTATCCAGCTACAACCCCTACAATCTCTCACTCTCTCTTTCTCTCTCTCTCTCTCTCTCACACACACACACACACACACACATTTCCATATCCCAAACCTCATTAAACTCTTATCCCCTTCCCCTCCTAGTGACACCATAATAGGCTCCCCTGCCCCCCTCTCCCCTCTCACACTAATAAAATATATCATTGGGACACCATTTATCATAATGCAGATGCCCTTGGGTAACCGTGGGGGGGTGGGGGGTGGACCTGAGTATTTTAGAGCATGGGGCGATGCTCGGGGTTGTCAGCTGATGGTTAGAGGCTTTGCTGTCACCTCTTTCTGACATATATGAGGTGAGTGAAGAGCAGTACAGGGATAGGAAAGATGTGATATGTCATGTGATTTGCATTATAGGTCTGGTGGCGGTGGGGGGGGGGGGGGGGGTAAGACTTGGAAAAAGATGCACACAATCAATCAAAGAAGCAAAGAAGACGGTGACAGGCCGAATGAGAACGGCCTCCTTACAATGAGTTTATGCAGATGCTGTGTAGGCTGTTGGAACATCCACAGACACAAACTAAACACCTCAGAGACATTAAGTGAAGGTTAAGAACAAGGTGAAACAGAACAGACTTACTCTGCACAGTAGACGGGACCGCTTGCCCGCCAGGTCGTATTTTCCTTTTAACTCTTTAAGCAGCTGCTCCAGATGACTCGTCTCGTCTTTCCCGGTGTAGTCCGGGTCTAGGAGCACATAAGCCCGCCAGTTGGCGGAGTCGAACCCCCAGTGGACTGTCCGGTTCTCGAGTCTCTTGTGGCTGTGGACCACGAACTTGTGAGGTGGGAACATGAGTCTGCAGTCCACGCACTGGATGCAGGCGGCACTCGGGCCGGCGTACAGCTCCGGGACAAACAAGCCTTTGCACCGGCCGAAACATTCATGGTAGACTTTGAAGCTCTTCTCGGTTCGCTCCAACTCCAGGGAGCCCGACTCCTTGTTGCAGCGAGGAGGGTAAGTGCCGCCGTAGATGAGCGCGTTGCAGAGGCGCTCGGCATCCGTCTGCGTGATCAGCCCGCAGGACGGCGCCGAGAAGGGCAGGATGCCCACCACTTTGAGGATCTCCAGCTGATCCGCCGTGCACCTGGAGCAGTAGATGTGCAGGTCGTCGCACACCGAGTTGATCTGCTGCAGGGAGAAATCTCTCAGGACGCTGTTGAGGATCTGCGGCAGGCAGAGGCGCTTCTCGCCGCCGACCACAAAGCAGGAGATGGGCTCCCGCTCCAGGACCGTCTCGCACCTCTCCGTGGAGCGGTCGGACGGGATGAAAAGTGGACCGGACATCACCGGGGGTGTCTGGGCCGGCAGGGCGAGCAGCAACTCTGCGGATTTTCCATCTTTACCGAAGAGTGAGTCCTGGTGCCACCGAGCGGAGAAGGCTGCCGGTCCGCCGAGGGAGCGCATGGAACTCAGGTGGAACTGCTTCAGAGTTTGCTGAAGTCCGGGATGGGGCTGGAAGCTCGCGCTCTCCATGTCGCTGCCGGCTGGAAAAGAGCTTTCGAAAACTCAAAACGAAAGACGAAATCGACTTATCGCGTCGGGCGCCCTCAGCATCCGGCCGCACGCACGATAACGCGCATTTCCATGTCACCGGAGAAGCTTCCCAGCGCGTCCATTCAGAAAACCGACGGCTGCTGGATTCACAGGGCTGCTGCTGTAAACAGCAGTCAAAGTCGACAACTCCGAGACTCCAAACTCGTATTATCCAGCGATCACCGGGTTCTGTGTTTCTACGGGCTCCTGCGGTTTTACGCGCTCTAATGTGCCTCGTCTGCTCCGTCTGGCGTACTCTCTCTCTCTCTCTCTCTCTCTCTCTCCTTCCCTCTCCCTCTCTCTCTCTCTCTCCCCTTCCCTCTCTCTCTCTCTCCTTCCCTCTCTCTCCCCTTCCCTCTCCCTCTCTCTCTCTCTCTCTCCCCTTCCCT
>JAVQJF010051360.1:0-25030 GCA_036023855.1 Gadopsis marmoratus | reverse complement strand
GTCTGAGGTCCGAAAACTTGCTCAGCCTCAACGGGACAACCGACGCCACGGCTACTGGACAGGAGGCCTTCGACCGACTGTCAAACCTCAGATCCAGGATGAGCAATGCGGATTGCGTCCTGGTCCTTCACCAACTCTTGCGAGGTTACTGGAGGGGTCATGGAGCTTTTCCCCATCAAGTCTATGTTTGTGTCTCTCTCCTTGGGTGTCTTGTAGGGGGGCTGCTGTGGGAGTGTGAGCCATTCAGTCCTTATGTAACCAAAGTGAGAGCTGTGCCCATTTCTTCTCCACATATAACCGATTTCACAGCCTGACGAAAGCCTGACAAACGTTGTAGACTGTAACAACTGTGCCGCAGCTCAATACCACAACAAGGGAAAGGCCTAATGGCTGGGTCAATAGCTTAAACAGGACTGCTTAAATGACATTTGACAGAAATAAAAGTCCCCCTCGCATCTTTTAAAAGGCCCTCTGACAGTTTGACACATGATCGTTCAAAATGTCACAAAGGCTCCTTGAACTACCTTTAAATCCTGCTCTCCTACATTTTGTGTTTATGAGCCATGTGTGGTCAGACGACCACGTTCAGCTGGATTTAGGCATTCAAACACAAGAACAGCTCATCGACATGCATCAGCAGTCTGCATAATGTGTAGCGGGGATGACAGTTCTGAGCAGATAATTAGTAATTTGTTATGCTGCACTGGAAATTGAGAGGAAGGAACTTAATCAAAAAAAAAGGCTGTAACGTTTAATTACTGTGCCAGTGCATTAGTAGGCCGGTATCAACCGCTTACTATATGTTATTAGTGCACTACTAACCAACAGGATGTCATTTTAAAAGCAACGTTTTGCATCTGCAGTCAGTGTCTTTAGCTTGAAGCGTACCGACACCTTACATGTCCCCAAACGCCATCCGACATCTGAAAACTTTGCTTGAATGGTGCTGGAATGTATAAATGTCTTAAATACAATTAAAGTTAACAAACACAATCCATTTCTGCACCAATAACACTTGAAGGGTACGTTTCTTTGGCCACCGTTTGCATCTGCGAATCAGTTCATTTTGTACATTTATATTTTAGGCACTGAGCCAATCCTCCGACTGAGAACCATAAAGCAGCGAGGGTTCAGCGTAAAGCATATTCTGACAGATATTGACTGACACACTGCTCGCTGTGATGGTCAAGATGCTTGATCATCTTGTCCTCTCTCCTACAACCACTGAGCCCCCGCTCGCTGCAGTCTCCTCAACAAGTGTCTGAATTCAAGGCGCTGCCCCTTCCTGTCAGGTGAGAAGTGATCAATAATGAACGACCAAACATATAAAGAGGGTCAGCTCACACAGCGACTGAACGGAGGCCTGCGCGCCCAGGCGAACGCAATCAGAGACGATCTGAAGAGAGCTGCTTCCGTCACTGCCAGAGTCCAGCTGACTATTTGTTGAATATTTTAGAGGGCTGCGTGGCAAGAGAGAAGTAATGAAAATTTCACTCCCGAGTGAATTAAGAGGCATCTGACAGAAGTGAGATCAAACCAACCAGTAACACAAGAAAATGAGAGTCCTCGGTCCTTCACTGTGCTCCCACAGGCTTATTAAAAAACACTCCCACCGGGGTCGACGTGCAAAGCACAGGCCAAGGTGGCCCCGGATAAATTGAAAGGGAACACGAGCTTCACCTGCTTGGATAAATCGGGGAGGCAATCAAATCGTGGTCACGCTGGGTTGAGGTAATTCACTGACAGATGTGGAGCTGATGAAAGTCATTTTGCATGAAAGGAAAGCAGACAGCAGACCGGTGCATCGGAAAGCTCATTTAGAGACACTTTCTCGACCAAGCATACGCTAATAACAATGTGCATTATCTTTGTGTCAAAATGCAAACGCGCAGCCAAACATCCTGCAGACTGCACAGGTCAAATCAGCCGACAACAACGAGCCAAAACGTGTGAATTCACAATGAATAACACTCAGAAATGACTGACTTTGATACGACTTTCTTTGGCTGTAAATGCACGTTTGGCAAATTATTTCCAGTTTAATATTTTGTCTATTATGATGCCAACGAATCGAGTTGTTCAAGATGTTTGAGTTTTGGACTGTTGGCCTGACCAAAAGGAAGAAAAAAAAAAGGAATTTAAAGACGTTATTTTGGATTCTGGGAAATTGTGCGATGCTGTTAATTCAACACTTTTCAACTGATCCAATAAAATAACTGATTAATCAAATGTTACTATAGTGTAGTTACAGAAGTGGTAGCCTTACACATCTCGCCCAAATCCTCCACTTATTCCAAAAAAGTAGCTCAGGTCTGATCATCAGGGTGTAAAGTAGGTTCAGGTGCGCAGTGGAATCAAGACCGTGATGAAAAAACTAGATGACTGTTTCCAAGTCAATCATTGGCTCGCAGGCCTCACTTTAAAATGTCTGGACTGGCGACGAGGCCACTGGGTGGGAAAGCGTTTCAACAAACCCGAACCTCAGCCGCCGCCGCGGGGCTGGCGTCCAAAGCACCGTTCCCCGCTGGCTGCGAGACTGACAACGTGCATCCATTACTGCGTGTGTTCTTGACAAATGAATGCCATTAATGAGTAGCGGCGAGCACCTGGCACTGATGGTCACAATCAGCGTCTGGAAAAGCCCGAACTGAACAGGCAGCCGGCGGGACGCCCTGGAGGACCGACGCTGGCTGTCGAATTAGTCTGAATTAATGATAAAAACCATCCATTTGCTGGACTGTCTAACCAGGCAGGAAGGATTCACGCATGCAAATCTGAGTCCTGTTGCTCTTTTTCAGATTTCGTTTTTTCCAACATTTATTGTGTTCATAAAAATTCTGATTTTCTCTACTAAAGATTTGACTTAATTAACGTTTAGCCCGTGAGAGCCGTTTCAGGGTGTATGACGGAATCCTCAGGTTAAATTCCAGACCTTTTAAACATATTATAAGACTGCAACGCCACAAGTTCTCAGCAACACACCCTACACTTACAGAACTACACCAGCACATTTATTTTGTCTTAACAAAACTCTTTAGAATAAAGCAGTGACAAATGCAGGGGTTATTAAAAATAATACTCACATTAAACGTTTTCATTAACAAACATTTCCATTTGGCCTAAGAAACACAACGTTGGCCACAAATGATATTAAATCACAGATCGTCTGTCTGAATCTATGTTACAAAAAATAAAACATCGTAAAATGCAGATTCAGACGTTTTAACACTGATGGTAAACCTTTCCTTCTTCTATCATCAGGATGTCAACAAGAGGAACTAGACATGTGTGCAGTTCCACTGATTTTCAGCATCAATCCTGACACCACCCTCATATTGCTCAGTAGGGGGGGCGGCTCTCATTCTGTATATTCACCGATTGATCGATGGACACGTCACCGTGTATTTCTCACTGATAACGCTGAGAAGCAATGCGACAACCGAACGTGGCTGAAGTGAAACCAACGCTGTCATCTCCCGCTGATTAAGATGAACGGGCAGAAGTCGACCTCGCTTTAAAGCTCGCCGAAGAAGATTCCACTCATCGACCCGACGGCGTTGCTCAGAGCGGATGGGACTGGCTGTCTGCGCTCAAACTATACGACAGCGGATTATTTGGGGTTTGTTGAAAAACCAACAGTTCTGTAGTGTTTTGTTTTGTTGTTATAGGTCCTCCTGGGAAAGGAAGCAGATCTTTCCAGCTCAAACTGTATTTTTAACACATACATTTGATCGACAGATGCTTCCATGTTTGTGGTTTATGGCACGCTCTTAGTCTATAAGCGGCACAACTCGTCAAACGCCAGAATATCTCTGCCTTTTTCCAAGTGTTCTTTATTATTTGGGTTTTTTGTTTTTAAATGGAAGACAAACAACTTTTCAACTCCAACTTCAAGAAAAAGCACTGCTTCCGCGTTGCCATGCTCCGCTGCTGAAGAACGGCCACAGAAGCGTTCAGACTGACTCCGCTGGAGCAGCTTTGCTCAAGGGCACCTCAACTATCTGGAGCCAAGCCAGCGACACATCCCTTTAGGATTCAGCTCACTTCATGCCTTTAAACAAATAATTAATTAGAGAGCAAAACAAGATAGAATATCTGTCATTACGCCACAACTGTTCAACTCAAATGTTCAGAGTTTGCATTTGCAGGGAGCAGAAAGTGCAATGAGTGCAGCGAGTTCCTGCGACGCTTCGTTGACACCCATAAATACACACGACAGTCGGTGAGCCCACACAATATTCTGATCTGGCGTTAGTCCTACCAGAGAGCTGTTTCTGGAGATCGTTTCCAACAAGTTCATCTGGCATCCTCTCGTTCCAAAAAGCATTTCCCGGGCCAGTTATGAATCTCTCTCTGAGGGTCTAATCTGTTGTGCCAATCGCTCTCCGGTATTAAAATAATTAGCTGTCGTTATCATTGATTTCTGAAACAGCTGTCGGTGATCTAGAATATCAGCCACTGAGCATCTGGAAGAGCATCAAGGTTAAATTAGTTCCCTTATCAATCAAGGTCAAAAGGCCTCGAAGCTTCATCTCCATCAGCCCAGACGGCTCAAAAATGGCCCCGCCCTCCTGGATGAAAAGGAAAGTCTTCACATCCCCTTTCAGACTCTCCTTAAACCTCTTCTGAATTCAAAATACACAGACACGGAGAGGTTTAATCCTCTTCCCTTGCTCCAAGGATTAATGTGTCTTTAAATCAATTCTCCCACCGGTTCAGAATACAAATCTCTCTCCATCTTTTTTTCCCGGCGAATATATCATGTCAACCTAAATGCAGTCCATTTTGTTGTCTTACTTTCAAAGTCTTTTGTTTAATCTGGCATATAAATGATCCGCCACGCAGCATGTACTCCAGTAAAAAGCTCCACTTTTCCAGCTTGTTTAACTGCTGAACTCTTTTTTTTGTATCTGTACAGTACGAATTTATTAAACTTCTGTTGCTATTTTGAGAAACCATCGCATCGCCTCACAATGATCGAACGCCAATAAAAAAAAAAATAAAAACAAAACAAAGGTCCTAACCGTGACCTGCCATCAAAAACGTTCTGATCTAAAACAGCAGCGAATGAACATGTGGAAAATTAACTTTCACATCAATCAAGGTCGTGCAGATTTACGGAGCGAGAGAGCTCATAAATCATCCACTTGTGATGGGAGAGTGTGAATATGCCTTAGTGAAGCATTATTTACACAATCTGCTCACAGTTTCTGCAGCCTGTGCAAACTAAGCCACTTCACAGCCTCGCTGAATCAGGGCCTCTTACCTTATTTTAAGCTTTTCATTATAGAAACTGTATTTCATGGTCGAGTGGTCCAACGCACTGCAGGAAGATCATGTGATCTCTTCTAAAACCACTTAATACAAAATAAATGTACTCATTGCATAGAGTATTTATTTTGTCTAGATATTTCTCAGAGTTCTGTTTTGATCGTTAAATACTTTAAATGATAAGGGTTGTGTAATTTAAAACATTTCTTACGGTCATCAAATCCCATTAAAAGTCCAGATAAACTCCAGTGTGTGTTCACGGTGATGAAGGAGCAACAGTGTGGCTCACTGATCTGGCTTCCCCTGACAGCTAAAGACATGCTTTGTTCACACGCCGTGCAGCAGTGATGTACTGAGGCACTATAGTCCCACGCTACATCCCAGCTCACCTAAAGCCAGATGTTGCCTGGTCCCCAAAACACCGAGACCTAGTCGGGTTAAGACTTTGTGTTAGCGCAGGTAGCACAACATGACCTGTTGCAGGCGCCATTTGTCCTGCACTGCAGTGCTGCCTTGTTCTGCAGCGGTGACCACAGAGACACATCTTTGGCCCGACTTGTGTGATGAGTCAAATTTACGGTGCAACATTTGTTTGCAAATTAACACGGGTGCCTTTTTGGCTGCGGTCAACACTGAACACTGACTGACAAAAGAAACGACTCGGCTTGAAGAATCTCGGGCGACTGATGATTCGCATCTTCGACTTTAAAGTAACGCAGTACTCGTCGTCTGTCGACGCAGCTTAGGGAGACATTGGGGAGCTCTCGCTTTCATGCGATGGATCTCATGGAGGAATTGTAGAGGAATCACACAGAGGCAGGAATCAAGATTGTGATCTTAATGCTATTAATTGTGCAGCCCTACAATGGAGTTCAATGGCACAGAGGAATAAGACGCATCAGGCGTTGGATACATCCACAGGATCAAGCGATTGTTGGTTTTGGTCTTTCCATGAGATTTGTTGACGTCGCCAGACGTGCAGACGTGCCTTCTCTCGTTATTAATGTAGTAGCAGATAGGTTATACCTTCATTATGCAAATGATGATCTCTGCTGATGAAACTATGCTGAGTCTCACTGGGGTTCTCCGCTGATGACACAACCCGCCATGTCTGCGCCTGTCAATCCCCCCCCCCCCGCATGATGAGACGGAGTCACTCCTCCACAGAGGCACGCCGTCAACCATCAGCGCACGTATGAGCGGTCCATCCAGCAGCCTATCCCTGCTTTGCTCTCAACAGGATATGAAAGATGAGGAGATCACAGACAGGGACGGGCACAAACCCAAAGCAGACACAAAAGGAGCGATGGCTATCGGCACCGCCTCGGCCCGTGAGCCTTTGACGTACCAGGAAACCCATTTAGCTGCGCTCATGCCTGGGCCATTATTACAGGCACCAAATAAGCAGCAGGGAGGAGAAACATGACTGCACATGGAAGCACTCCGTTTGCTGAGGAGAGGGCGAGAAACAGAGCGATGAAAGGCCAAAGGAAAACAGATGCAGACATACAGTAGAGGGCTGCTGTAGTTCTTATTTCAATATCTTATACTTGTACAAGCCAGGGTGTAATTTCCACTGTGAGGACAAATGTCCACCTCACTTTTTTGTCTCGTCTCCCCGACTTGTTTGATTTACTCCCTCAAAATGTCTGAGGCGCCGATGCTAAAAAAGATGCTAGAATTGAACATCAATAAAGTACGAGGCAGCGACAAACAATGCTCTTTTTTAGTAAAAATATGATATTTATCTATCAAGGAGGCTTAGCGGATCAATAAACATGCTCCACTTCCTGCCTCAGTTTAAAAAAAAAAGGTAATTCATGATAATAAACATACAAATCATGTCAAAGACAAAGTCTAAATATCGATTGCAGTACTGAATAGAATTAAGGATTTCTGATAGACTTTATTATACATTTTATATTGTTCACTTTTACATACATTACGCTCTTTTTATTCTTTTTCTGGGAGCGGAGGTTTCTATGTTCAGCTGCAATAATTGCCAGGATAATGACAAACCACCAATATAATGTCATTTCTTGTGTCGACTGGGTTTAGCAGCACTAAATGACTCGCGTTGCCAGACCTGGTGTCAGTGACCTGCACGGTAAACATTACACACAAGGCGACGCCACGTACGAAATGTGTCACGTAAATAAAGTTTCCCTTTAACTGCATCACGCCATCAGTGTGAGGAGCGTAATAACACTGTAAGCACGGGTCACTGGTCCATTACAGAAAGCATTGTGAGGAGCAATCAAAACTATTAGTAGTTAACGAGAATTATTAGTCATTTTGTGGCTTTCAGCGACAGTTTCAGTATAATTACTCAATTTAAAACAGCACTTCACTGTGAAACAAATCACTACGTCACTGAAAGGGTACAACTTTGGGGGTTTGTCAGTTGTGAAACGATTTTGCTGGCAACAACAATATTTATTACTCAATTACAGATACATTTAATGTCGTAATGAATAAGTAAACAGCTATTAGAGAATATCTTATCTGGATTTATATTTTTTCCACTGCAGCGATGCATTTCATACCAATTACAGAAAGAAGAAATTATAACTAAATGGGTCTCAAGTACAAACATTAGATAACATTTCCCTCCTGACATGGCAGCTACTGCAAACAGAAATATCAAGCCTGCAAAAAAGATTCTAATTAAAATGCTCATTACGTACGTATAGTTCTGTGCTGTTGTTCACCGGACAGTCACCCCATGAGAGTAACCCGGGGCGAAGCCTTCATGTCTACCTTTTGACAGAATCCCAGAAAGCCTGACGTTTCTCGTGTGTGTGATGTGTTAACATTTTTTGGACGACAATGGAAGAAGATGCGTCACAGAGAAGGAGAAGCATCAATTCGTTGTTGGTTTTGCGTGTTTTCTTCTCGGGATTTATTGACCGTAAGAAAAATATTAGTGTAACACCAGACTTACTCTTTAACTAGTTTTAAAAGAGGATGGTCTTTTGTCTATATGTCGTCCCCTTTAAAACATGCCTAGGCACAACGTGGGTCTCTACAGACCTCTGAATGTGGACCGCCTCTTCCTTGCACGTGGTGGATCTTATCGGTCCGAGAAGGTGAGAAGGCCTCCGATCCTCCACATGCAGATGTAAAACAAGGGAAACTCGTCCGACAACAGAAAGACGCGCTGTTCCAAGTGACTCAGGAAGCCCATCAGCTCCGGCCCCTCCTCCACCCTGCACGGTACCTTTGATTTCTGCAGGAGCTCCTCCAGGATCCAGAACAGGTGGCACGAGTTCTGATACTGGTCCACTGGAAACCCGTCCAGCCTTGAGCTCTCCAGCTCCTGGAAAGCAGCATCAACATTAAGGCGCATTAGAAAAGCCACCTCCAATAACACACAGCACCGTTAAACCACGTGGATCAAACAAGGCCAACTTAAACTGCCATGAGATGACTGAGCCAGTACAGTTCAGGACTCTTGACAATCAATTGCGACGGATTGAATTGGTTCGAGTCTGCCTGTATCTATGTTCCAAAAAATAATACCTCATATTATTTGGTGAAAGCACGTAACAAAGGTGAAACCCTTTACATACATGGTGACTTGTCTAGTTTCATTTACAACCGGGATATTCGTCTATACCCATCTGCTGATTCGGGAGTCCCCCCCTGAGCTGACCAAACCCAGAAGACATGCATCATCTCTTCGGTGTGGACTAACGGGATCTGGGCTTGCTGCCACCACAACCTTCTGGCCACATCTCCAAGCAGCTTTGGACTCTCAAAAAGGTTGGCCGTGTCAGAGCGTATGACCACATTCAACAAGTGCCTTCTCAGCGCGTGGGGGAAAAGTGCAGCCAGGATGAAGACGCTGAAGATGTGCTTTTAACTACACGACCAAGGAACCGGCGGAGAAGGCGAGTCATTGCTCACTTAAACACTGGAGTAATCCTTCAGGGGTGATGATTCAGAGACGATGTTGCAACATGCTGCAAACACTTGCACAGATGACAGCACAGGAACATGAGGTACGAGTGCGACTGTTTTCAGAGAGCACACACACCAAGTCGAGTTCAAGCAACACAATCCATGAAACACTACAAACCAAATATTAATTATTCACATAAACAGAAGCTATGGGATTCCTCCCAGGCTGCATCGCAGAGTGGTTCTGTAAATGTGTGTGTGCCAGATTGGTTTTGTTGGGTTTTTGTTATTGCACGCGAAGGTTTCTGTGTGTGCGCGAGACGTCGCGGAGGAAAAACAAGCGCCAGATGGCTGTCAGGTATTCCTCCAGGCTCAAGCTTTCAGAGAGCTGACAGAATGTGACAGCAACACCCTTTAACCCCTTACAAAAACACACACACCACTTAGACCTCCATCAGGATCGGGTCACTTAGCACTTTCCTCTAGAGAGCTGCAACACCATTTTCTTTATATCTCACTATTCACTTCTTCAATTTTGCCTCCTTGAACAGTCTGTTCCTGTGTCACAGCTGCACTGACACATTATTCCAGACAGAATTCTCCTGCTGATTAATGTCTAAGAAAAAAAAAAAAAAACACACAGTGTAATCGATAACATTTTTCTGGCTCTTTGCACAAAACGTCAGCGGCGTGTCTTGCTGTTTGAGTTGCTCATCATCCACAGTCACTCCTGCGCTACTTTAGTTACTCTAGTTACTGCACATAAAGTTACTGGTGTTAAGCCATGGACTGGGTTTCTCAACCCGATTATGTTTCAGAGCACGGACCTGATTTACTGCCGTGCTCAGCAGCATTAAAACATAACACAGCCGTTCGTAGCTGTCCAGTGTCAGAACTGTCAGTCAATTCGAGTGTGAAAACAGGTTCCAGTCGTGTGTTAGACTTGGGTTTAAGCTGTGATGCACGCAGTATTTGGTGAAACGCTAATAGATGGTGCCAGGCAGCGTGACACAGAGGCGTCGGATATTGACAGCGTCTCCTGCAGCAGCTGTCAACAAGACAGGATATTTCATCAGCGTGACCACGGGGAGGGAAGACTGCAGCGCACAGATTCTGGATGCTCGGACACAAAGTCTCTCCTTTGAACTCAGCACATTTAAATTATTTCTTGCCACCGCGAGCGCTCCACCACCGTCGCTGGATGATCCATTTCAAACCAGCAAAATAGGAAGTGAGATGAAGCTGCAAGTGTGAGAATTAAAGCTCACTGAATCCATTTCATGAAGGATTTACTGCTGTAAGAAAGCCAGGATTTATTCTAAACATTGGTTTCATTTCAACTGACTAAACAGACATATCCTATTTGCAGGCTTTGCCATCAATTAACAGCAGATATTCTTGTTTAAAAAAAGAATTTATTTTAAAAACCCAACACAAACCAGAAGGTTTTTCAATTTCCAGGTCTCGACAGCGACGAGATTTAAGCCACTATAAAACATTTCCAGCAGTCTGGCTGCTGCTGACGGCAACCGCATCACTGATGTAAGGTCCAGGGCTGCAGGTCATGACGATATTTAGTATTATTTAATCTATAAACTGCTGACTAAATATTTAGTCTATAAATGTCAAAAAATAATGATAAACGTGCATCACGCTTTCACACAGCGCGAGAAGTCAAAAGAGAAAAATCTGCAAAACGTCACCAGAAAATGTTTGGCTTTTTTGCTTGAAAAACGATTCATTCAATATCAAAATGATTACTTTTCTATAATTGAATCATCACTACACAAGGTCACATAACACTCGAGCTGAAACAATTAATCTGTTCAATCGATTAATGGCTGGAAGTCATTTGTCAGAGCTCAACATTCTCTGGTGCAAAAAGCTGCTTTTCTCCATTTTATATTAATCTAAAACAAGTCATTTAAAGATGTGACCTCGGGGCTCGGGAACATTTTCTGACTTAACAATTACCTGGGAAAAAAAAAATCTAATTAATCAATAATGAAAATAATAATTAGCTGCAGCCCCAATAACAAACATTTCTGATACAGATCGCTTAAATGAGTTTATTAAAAAGTGTTTGCGAGCAATATATTCATCTTAAATTATCGGTTGACATAACATTAGCAATATATCTGTGATAATATCGGCTGACGCGGCGATTTATTGATCAGGCTCTAGTGTGGAAGCAGAGAGAGAGACAGACTCCAACAGCAGAGTATGTTAGACGGCGTCTGGACGGACAGACCGAGACGTCATCAAACCTCAGGCAGCAACGTATGCTGTCAGCAACAGGAACAGGAAACACCACCTTCAGTTCAAGGGCAACGCATCATTTACAACCCCTGAGCTGGACAAACACTGGAGGTCGAAGCGAGCCAAGAGGGAGTCTTAAAAAGATACGAGGAGGCGCTGAGCCCGAGAACTGGGTACATAACAGGCAGCAGACATTGTGCTTCAAAATACAGCGCGACCACAGCAAATAAAAGGCTGTCCCAGCAAAGGAGCTCGGTTTGCTGCTCCGACACAACAAACTAAAGATCAGGCAGAATATTTTTAACTATTCCTACAGCAATATCAGGTGCAGCGACGCAGCCACAGTTTACCCTCCGGTGTGTGGGAGGATTCTTTACTTTCACATACGATTTCTGCTGATCGTCACTTCTCTCTATACAACGCCACGCCCCCAGTTTCATCTCACGGCAACTCATGACAGCATCACAGGTGGTTTACGTCGGTCGGGCTGGGAAAGAGGGAGCCCAGCATATTCGCACACGCAGAGAGAATTTATGAAGCCACGAAGCGACAGTCGATGGACAGCAAAACATTTGAAAAAACCCCATAAGCGAAACATCTAGCGGGAGCTGTGAGGCAGCGTCAGTGAGAGAACGTGCACAAACCGTACACCTACTCGTCCACCACTGGGCCTCGCTGGACGCCTCCTATGTGACCCCACTTCAGGACTCTGGAGCCTTACTGCCTCCCTCCCTCACACAGCATCGAAAAGGATCAACAGCATTAACAGGTGACACGACAACGGTAGGTGTTATTCTCCTCTCGTGCAACACCACAAGTATCAAGAGGTTAAGTTATTATTCAATTAAATGTTATGTATAATATTGTATTCTGTTTATTTAATTGACAGTATGAAACGGTTTGATGGTATAAATTTAAAAATTAAGGACCAATAGGCTGACCTGTCACTTTTGCTCGTCGTCGAGCAAACAATCTGCACATCTCACAAAACATCCAATCAAATATGTGGATGTGAAAAGATATCCATGTCCTCCACACAAAATAAATAAAATGAAGCCTTTGTGTAGTTTCGTTTGTCATATTTGCAATTCGAAAATCTGCCAGAAATGCGTACCTTTACATAATTACATACAAGTATTTCAAAAGAAGAAGAAGGTATACCGCCCACCCCAACATGGCATTGAGTTCATTATCAATTAAGTTTCAGTCAGTCTACCTATAAAATGTCAGTTTCCCAGGTGACGTCTTCAGATTGTTTCTGTGCCGAACAGAAGTCAGAAGATATTCATGGATAAAAAACCCTCACATTTGAGAAGCTGGGACCAAGACAATGTTTGCAATTTTTGCATATTAAGTGACAATTCATTGATTATCAACGGGCTGAAAATTGCATTGAAATCAGCTTTATTCCTGAGCGTGAACGGTATTCAATGATGACACAAAGCCAACTCACTGAAACTACACAAGCTGGCCAGAAGTAACTTTGGCCAAATCACCAACACTCACTAACTGTGGCACGCTGACCAAGTGAGAGTGTAACTGGTGGTTTAATGGCCCCTGACTGAATTATGGTTGCTGGCCATATCTACAGTTTGTAAAGTCGAGGCTTGTTGTAATGCAGACGGCATTTCACGGTCTGTATGTGTTGATCCCCCCAAAAAAAAAAAAAAAAAGGAGCTATAATATCTACAGCATACGACTTTCATATCTGTCCGTTTCTTTTCCACATCATTGGAAATCAATGTTCCCGGCATGATGGGAAAAAGAAACAATGCAGATGGACAGATTCATCGAGCGTGAGCCCGACTAAAATCTGTTTTACATTTGATTGAATTGTGCTTCTCTGAGCGGGTGGTTGTGCAGCCCACAGCGGGTTCGATGTAAAACCCACCAGCATATTTAATGAGCAAAGCATCCGAACATCCTAAACCTAAATAAATCATCACTTGCTGCACAGCCGGCCAGGTTTCTGACAACAACATGACTAACAAAGGAAAATGAGAAATGATTATGCTGAGCAGACAAAGTAGAAACAAAGCACAAAAAGCTATTTTTTTTTTATATAACGAATAACCATAAGTTGTTTGGAGAAAAAACTAAATATCTGGCCGGGCTTAAAGTTATGCACTTGTGCCTGAACCCCCGTGGTTGAAACCTACTGGCAGCTAGGGGAGCGGCTCAGGTGTGACGGCCGCGAGAAGCGACTGAACCAACCAAGAAACGATGGTCGGCTCCTGAAGAGGTTGGCGTCGCTGCTGCTGTAGCATCAGTCATATCAGAACTGGAGTCTTTCTTCATTGAAAGAAAAGCATAGAGCAGCACTACTCCGTCATACGGTTCATTGATCCGATTGGCTGACGTTAGCTCGTGAGAGACGGGTGGTTCGTCCAATCGCCCACCGGTAGTTTTTGAACGCGCCTGCCCTTTTTCCAAACAGTTTCCAGGGACGACTTCTCATATGGTTCTGTGTAACAAACCATCTGGCACGTCAGGTTAGGAATTGAGTGCAACCGTCGGCTTTGTGTTCATGTCAGTTACAACGTGCAGCACAGTCCAATCACAGCCTGCAGACAGATATGGGATGCAAATGTACTCAAATGACTAGTTTCCTGGAGAGTTGACACGCGTCAAAGCTGGTAATTACAGCAGGTCAGTGGCGTATCACGATGCGTCGACATGCGTCAAGATGCCGCTGGTGTGTTTTGCCATTAAGCACCCAGTCTGGCTGGGTGTCTATCAATACTAGTACAATACCAGAGTTTCAGAAGTGACACAGAACAATACTTCTTTAAAACCTACAGTAACTTTAAGGAATATAAACACGTTTTCTACCATTTGTTTTTGAATTTAAAGAAAGTCAAACGCCTCAAATGTTGAATGTGTTTCAAACACGAGACGCTGTACAAGAACTTTGCCTAAATGAAATGGTGTTTTAAACCGTCTAGGAAACAGCATCTAGTAAAGGGGGCTGCAGTAATCCACAGGCCGACAGCTGAGCTGAGGTGTTGATCACAACCCAACATGTGACAGTGACACAGACAGGACCAAGACTACAGACATGCAGTACCAAAAGGAGTACTGTGATTCGATAGCCTGTCCTTCCACATTATTTACAATTATGTTAGGTTTAACTTTCAATATGTTAATTTTGTTGCAGTGTATAACTTTCAATAAAGAACAGTGATAAATGTATGAGGTCACGTTTATATTCCCATAGCAGAGCTGACCAAGAAGAGCAGAAGACAAATAGATCACAATGAAAAGGACAGAACGATCTGGAGGTAAGAACATTTGATGAAGTGATAGAGGGCACATCTGCATGTATAACTAAGCAGGCTCCTTTTCTAAGTGCGAGGATGAAAACAGCAGGACAGACTGATTGAGCTGTCTGTTGGCTCGTTAGCAGTCCTCAGGGATCCCGCGGGCTGCAGGCTGACAGTGACGGGATTTGTTGCTGCCTTTTAATAACCCTGATAAACTACCACCTTTCCCTGCCAGATACAGGGCAGATATTCACTTCCAGGCCAAACCGCAAAGTCAGAATGAACTTTATCCTCAGCATCTCTGATCCCAGTGACCGGCCCCAAGCTAAAGGTTGGGCGTGAGGGTTCAGGCGAGGCAAAGGTCGCCTCGTAATCGACTCTCCACCTGAGCGTGGCGAGGGGTTCTGGCTTTGAAGCTGTATGGAGCCTTTGAATATCTGCAGGAGGATGCACCTGTAACACAGAGGCTCATGCCCTACAACTGTGCCCTCAAACGGCGATAATTAGCTACGCCGAGAATCAGTTCGTCAGAAATTAACACAATTACCCATGTTTACATGGGGACATGATTACAGCTGCAGTTCTGAGGATCCAATTTCAATGTTAGTATCAATTCTTTATTTTCCAAACACTACCTCGGTTGTAAACATGATATAACATATAACATAAGCTTCAACCCAAACAGTTACCGCAACCTACATTTGGACTAAAGCACTTTTTTAATTCATCCAACTGTCAATGCAATAATAAGTAAGTGGAACATTTAGCAGCTGAAGAGCCAGATGCTTTTCTCGGGAGCTGGTGGAGCTTGTTGCTGTCCGGACTGGGTCACAGGCAAGACTGATGGGTGGGACTGAAGGTTTCTCAGGTGGCAGAAAATACAAGAATGAAAATGGATTAGAAGATACGAGGGGTTGACGAAAAACACTGGGAAATACTGATGGAAGGTATTGTAAGAGGCCAAGGCAGCGGAGCAACCTGTAAATTACTTGTTGTGGCCTATTTACATATCGTGCAGACGCAGAGCAGCTTTCACACTCCTTTTAGCTTAATATCCGGCTCTTTAGCTGCTAAACGCTCCACTTTCTCCACCACCTGGTCTCTACCTGTGTCCGTCTGGTGGACAGCGGGTTTAGAAGAGCGTGGTTGATGATAGAGCCGAGACTGAACCAGACAGTAAATGTGCAGTAAAGCCAAAACTATGGGCTGAAAGAGGCTGAAGAGCAGCACAGAGCTGAGGGGAACTGCACAGCTGACGAATGTGTGAAGGTGCGTCACTAGCAGCATCCCCCTTCACGTGCAGAAACTGCAAGCACATTTTACAGCATCCCAACAGTCCAAAACACAAGTTATTCAGTCTACTGTAAAATAAGAAAACCTCACATTTAAGAAGCGTAAAGCGCCATTTTGAACGATGAATCGATAATCAGAGCCGTTGTCTTGACCAGCTCGGACCCACAAACGTCATCACGTCTTGATTCAAGTGTTGCTAAACTCCGATTGGTGCGCGGAAAACAAATAGCATCATCTTGAGTGAGCAAGAAGAAAACAGAAACACACAAATGTCCAACGTGAAATAACTGTTCAGAAAACTGTTCAAACGTTGGCAACAACAAAAAAATAAAAATCAAAGTTTTGTGCTTTGTGTTTTCCAGACTCGGACGGACACTCCTACCGTTTGGGTACAGACGGTTTGTCCTCTTAAGCTCCGGGAGTTGCTTTGTGCTGCTTTGAAAAAGCCCCACACATATCAAAGTGCTAATTGGCAGAAGTCTATTTACAGCTGACAAATGCTGCTAATTAGCTTTCAACCTTCTCTGAGTCACTGCTTTTCCGCTGTTTGCAATTCTGACAAAGTTACTTCAGAGTTCGTGTCGGAAGGTGTTGCCTTATTTTGTCAACACCGTGCGCCTACATAGCTGTATGAAGAGGGAAAAGACAGGTACAGAAAAGGGAGTGAATTATAGTGAAAGGGGGTGTCAACAAAAACAGAAGACGACGACTATGCGGCAAAAGAGCTTCATAGAAAAATGCAAAAGGCAGAGAAAGAAACAATCTGAGGGGAAGAACAGGCGACGGAGGCAGTGGAAGCAGGGAGAGTGAGGGAGAAGCTGACACAGAGTGCATAATGAAGCTGTGCTCAGCTGGGAGGGTGAAGGGCAGTAATTTACTGATCAAGGACAGAGATGGATTTGTCACCGGAGTGGAAAAGAAAGCCCACACAGTGTGAGTGAGATGCTTCAGCCCGTTTCCCTTCACAAGTAACGTGGGCGACATGACGACAACAACTTGAAAGATTGTGTGTGTGTGTGTGTGTGTGTGTGTGTGTGTACGGTTATCATGATACAACATTACATACTGTATTCTGGAATTAAGCAGAGTTATTGTTTGTTAAGTGCAAAACTTTCTCTCTGCTTTAATGAAACAAGCCACTTTTTTTTTTTATTTCCTTCCAAACTTCAAACGCTGCCGTCTTATTCGCTGCCTCGCAACTTCAACCATACCAGGGGGTTGGGTTGGACTTCCAGCTTGAACCTCTGGCACAAGCCTTTTTACCTGTACCTGTATTAACGGCAACCTGTTTGTGGCCTTGCTACAGCAGTCGTATACCGTCATGGTAGGACTCTCCTTATAAATGATTCCCGGTGGTCCTCCACTGAAGTGAGTGCGCCCACAGTGAACATGACCACACGCCGCCGCCGCCTTCCCCGCCCGTTAGCCCAAAGCAGACAACTCCCAAGAATAGATTTTATTTTTCCCCCTGAACGTCGCTTTCAAGGCAGTCCTGCTGACAAGCCACTGACTGAACAGACAGAAAATCGATCCAATCTCATCCCAGTCTGCGTTCTCTGAGCTCACGTCTTGGCATCTTGACTGCCCGAGGTGGAAGAACACCGGTTTGTCCGTTTCACACATACAAAAAAGTACTGCATCTTCTTGTTTTGTGGAGGTTTATCTCTGCATCAGCATCCCAAGAGAGGCACACTAGGCTTGGATGATTGTTTTCTTTTTTTGTTTCAGCAGTGACAGTTGCGGAGAGGAGGAGGTCACTTCTTTCACAGCGGGAGACGGCCGACGATAGAGTTCCCCCAAAGACCAGCCCACAATATTTACAGTGTGTGCTGACAAAACAGCTCCACCTTTGACCTCCCAAACAGGCTCCGACTGTAACTAACATCAAACCGACAGTCAGACTTTAGACAGACGGCTAAAGTGAGCTGGACACATTGTTAACTTTAATTCGCCTTTGATAACATGATGTGTATTTAAAGTTGAGGGTGGATATTGGGAACACAGTCTTCTGCACAGTCATAGTTTGGATTAAAGCGCAGGATTTTATTCATTTTGATCTGGGCCAAATTCATGCTCTTTAAAAATGTACTTGGCAATGATGCAGATTGGTCTAAATATTGGCCCAATTAATTTCACATTTCCTCCAGCAATGACGGCCAAAGTTGGGCCGCTTTGCAGACTTAACATAGCTGAGAAACCACAGTGTGTGCATGCCGCAACACGGGGCTCAGGATGATATCAGTTCGCTCTTAGCAGACTGGTAGGCCAGTTAGATAGTAGCTCAACCTAAAATGCCATCATGACTGGTAGCCATAACTCGACGTGGGGCACATCTAACTTATGGTGGATGAAAAAGTCACAGTAACGAGAGAGAGAGAGTAAATTCCCACCACCTGGTGTCTTCTCTGCAGAAATGAATAGTGCGGCAACAGATCACAGTTGAGCCATACGGATCCCCCCCCCCCCCCGTTCGGTACGCATGTGAACCGAAGATTAATTAGTTTAACCATCATAGTGTGACGTACAGTTTTACTGTCACCGTTTCCTACTTTTTAAATGACCGTTCAGTAAGTGTGGATGCAGAGTTGCAGTGGAAAGGTACAAGACAGATGCTGCTGTGTTGTATTCTGAAGCGCTGGAGGCTGATTTGATTGTTTTCTTTTCACGTGAAAGGGGCACGTTGCCTCCTAACCAACCAGGGATGGACGATGCAAGAGGCAACGAAGCGCAGTGAGAGACAATCATGCCGAGGACGAGTTTTTTTTTTTTATTATATATATATTCAAAAAATTACCCGTGATTCCGACCCGTGAGCTTTGGGATCCATTGCACGACTACAAATGAACCATCATCATTTCACAAGACAGCCATGATGATCATGAAGCCACATATTTCCCAATTTAATACAAAACATTCCTGCATGTGCTTATACATCCAAATCCACGGGGTGCGTGCGATAGCAAAGATTAAGCGACGCACTGGATGCAGTGGATTATTTTGGTGGAAGCTGAGACAGGAGCACTGTGGGAGGAAGATGACAGATAGAGACGGAGACAACAGGCAGCAAGAGAGAGCCAAAGAATGCTAATTAATTAAGCCATCACCACAGATGCCACCAGAGCTTCCACACAAAAGATGTTAAAAACAAAATGTCCCCAGAAAAAGACTAACGAGACAAGTAAAGGGATAATAGCATTTTTCCTTTATATTTTACACCTTTCAATTTTCTACCACATAGATTTTAAAGCAAGTAATAAACCAGCTGCT
Source organism: Gadopsis marmoratus (assembly GCA_036023855.1). Classification (NCBI taxonomy): domain Eukaryota; kingdom Metazoa; phylum Chordata; class Actinopteri; order Centrarchiformes; family Percichthyidae; genus Gadopsis; species Gadopsis marmoratus. The sequence goes on along the minus strand of JAVQJF010051360.1, from coordinate 5,774 downwards.
TACAGCCAAGAGACAGTCCGTCATCATTTTAAAGGGCATCTTGATTTGCAAGCCCCAAACTACGGCTGAGTCCCGGACAGTTCATCTTCCATATTACTCAGCAGAGCTCACCACGTCGAGTAAAATGCCACCACTACTACAGACAATGATATACGGACTACACACACACATTACATTTTAAAGAATAGGTAAGAAGATTTAAATGAACGTGTGATGGGCTGATGACGTTCTCCATCCTGTTGTTGAACCCACTGATGCCCAACAGCAGTAAGCCAGTGTGAAGAATCAATGGACGAATGATTTTAGAATATCGTGGTGGTTCTGTGTTACTTGTACAATAAAAGGGATATCCTCCAAAACGCACGCTTAAGAGACGCGACAGAAAGAATAATTTGGGTGCAGAAAGTATCATTTGACATTTACACCGCCTACGTGTTTGATGGACTACATGTAGCCATCATGTCCTTCGTCTGTTGCCCTATCCTGGGTCTGCCCCGTCATCTTCTCCAAAGTGTACATGCCCTCTAAATAGGGGGGCACCAAGGCCCGAAGCACTTCATCTGACCCCTTCCTCTTCCTCCTAATGGCTCCACAGCAAAAGGAAACTCATTTTGGCTTTTGTTCACAATCTCATTCTCTCAGTCACAGCCCAACTTCAACTTTGGTTTCGTATTCGTCATGTGCTTGTGGTTCGTGCTGTCTCATATCTGTAGATCATTCTTATAAATACTCAGCATTTTTTCAATACACATTACCTACGATTATGAACAGAGGACAGAGGATTTTCAATAACACTCTGGTACCTGCTCCATTACATGTCTCCACTCCAGCAGAAAGCCCCAAAACCTGGGTGTCCGGTGACTCATGATGTGGAGGGCACAGCATAACTGCAGCATCCCCAGCTTGAGTTCAGATAGGACCCATTGTTGCAGTCACATCCCGTTCAATACCCACAGCCACGGATAAAAACACAGCAGGACACGTGTGGGATAAACTCATTCATTAACACAACAAATACCATCTTAGGTGGGAAGCAGCAATGAAACGTCACGATGGACCAGAGTTGGTGCTCGATTCATTCTGTTATCTTGTCACATCTTGAGTATATTAGCATAAGAGCAGTGGAAAACAGTCACTGACTCCCGGTTTATTTTGCTAGCATTTCAGAAATCCACTTAGAACTTACTCAACATTTTAATGGAAAAGAGCTTCTGAGATGAGACACAAAAACCAGAACGTTAAAAGGATCCAGAGGGCATATTATACACTGCTGTAAACTTATACTACCTCACTAGATATGATCAATCTGTCCTTATTAAAAGGACATGTTAAAGAAGCTGTAATTAAACCTCTTCTTAAAAAGCCTACTCTTGATCCAGGGGTTTTATCAAACTATAGACCAACATCTACAGTGAGACTTACAAACCTGTGTCTGCCACTGTCCCTGTATCAGCACCGACTATGTCCACTTCACATGCCAGCATCCTTCCCCCCCACCTGCCTGCCCTGTGCTCCATACAAAGCTGTGTAGACGATACAAAACCAGCAACGTCATCGTTATTTGTTGTCCCTGATAAGAGGTGGTGTTGGTTTTCCTGGCCTGCGTGAACACTATAGAGCTGTACTGACTGAACTGGGAATCGAGGTTTTTTACCCCCTCTGTCCACTCAGCATGACGTCCATACCTTTCCTTTATCCTCATCTCATACTGCAAACCAACACGCCACATTCCTCTCTACTGTTCGGAATTGCGGTCGTTAGCAGCAGATTCATGAAAGGGTCAAATTTCCACGACTGAAGGATTCTGATTTCTTACTTGGCCTTGGAAACCGTCATCTTCAAGATCTACAGTAGCTGCTGTCATGGCAACACACACAAGAAGCAGAACAAATGTGCTTTAAAAAAAAAAAAAAAAGGCACGGTGAAGCCGGTGTATTGTAACGTCACCTGTGTGCACAGCAGCTCATCTCACATCTCCTAAAGACTTCCTCCCTCCAAATACCACTACCACTCACACGGACAAAGCAGTTCCATTAAACCCACAACTTTGGGAAATTAATTCAACTCATCCGAATCAGAGGCGAGCGGCAGACGACCCGGCTCTCAAGGAAAAATAAATAAAAAATGTAGGACTCGGAGCAAACTGTGGAATCTGCCACCTCCTGATATTTAAAGATGAAATGTGTTGCACGGAGCAGAAATATCTCCTGAGCATTCACTGAAGGCTGCCGAGCCAAAGAGTGCAAATTGAACTGGCGCTGGCCTTTAGAGGCATCAGCTGCGATGCTCATTTCCTCTGGCTTTGCCACCATCGCCAGACCCTGCGAGCTCATCCATCACCCCAAAGCCAAATTTAATATCCCCAAGCCAAACTTAATATCATTAAGGGCAACCAGCCCAGAGACCAGCTGGCTATAAAACTCATCAGGCCATTCTAATGAGACAATAACACAAATAAGCTTCATGGGATCTCACGCCAAATGAAGACACAATGGAAGGTTAACCAGGAAGGCCACCGCACCCCGACTCCCTGCACACACGGAAGGAAATCCAGTCTAGAGCCGCAACTAACGATCATGTTGATTCTTTTTATTAATCAGTTGTTTAATATATCAAATGTGACGAATAAGGACAAATTCCCATTAAGTCATCTTCCAATTCCTTATTTTACCTCAAGTAAAAAACAGTTGAGAGGCTGGAACAATTATTTGGCAATTCTTTTGACGGGTTAAAGCTGCACTAACCGATATTTATATGATGTAATGTGAGAGAGAGAATAACCAACTGCAGCTCAACTGAGCTTTTTAGCATCTTTTAGCTCATAGTTTTGGTTTAATGGGCCCTAACTTTACGCCGTCAGCAACCTGGTTCCAGCAGCAGAAGCAGGCAGCTGCTTTCATCAAACAAGCTCTGATAAACTCACTGTCCACTTCCTGCTCAGCAGCAAGCAGCAGACAGTTAGAGGTCCAGCTGGGGAACACAGCGGAGCACTTGGCAGCTAAAGAGACAGATGTTTCACTCAGGAGCTGCTGGAAACCAAAATAAAAGAGCTAAAAAATGAGAGCGATTTTTGCACTTCCAACGGGTCAATCACGTTGCCCTGTATCAACTTTAAAAAAAGTGACAAAATGTCAACGTTGTATTTACAGCTTGCTGCGCTGCCCCCAAGTGGTGAAAACAAAACAGATTAATTTACAATTAAATTTACAGAGTTTCCGAATCAATTAAAGCCAATGAAGTTGGTGCCCCCAAGTGGTAATTTCTAAATAGACACATGCCAAACAGTAATACAGATCTGACCTGACGCACAACTCGGACTGCACCATATGTCTAATGTTTCTACAAGAAGACACTTTTGCCTTGGGAATCATTTAAAAGACGGTATAAACACATAAATTATGCACAAAGTGACTTTAATCCGCTGATCATTTCCAGTTTCTTAATTTCTTCTTATTCATACATTAAATTTCCAAATTCAGTTGATACACATTACGTTCCTTCGGTGTCTACAACCAAAAATCATTCACTGCTCGCAAATCAATCATAACATCCCTGTCGAATGTACAGTTTAAATACATCTAAACTATTCTCATCATGTTGTCCTCCCTACCACAGCCCTCAGTCACAAATCAGTTAGTCTAACAGAACGTTTGATAATTATTATCATAACTGACTAATTATTTATGTAAAAGCACCAGACAGCACAACTTCTCTGGTTCGTGCTTCTCAAATGAGGCGAGGATTTGCTGCGTCGATCGGTTATCTGGTCCGTTGATTGGATATAAACAGGACGTCACATGGACTCTGGGAAACTGCAATTTTTACCATTTTGAACTATTATCTGACATTTTATAGACTAAACTGTTAGTTACTCAAAGAACCACCACAGTCAACAGATGAATAAATAATGATTCATTATTAGTTGTACTGTTCGAGCCATCGTCAGGTTTACACCTAATTCTGTTCTAAAAAGGTAAATTATGTTAAGCGATTAATCCGTTTCTTCTCGTTTTCGCCTTGTTCAACACGGATCCAACTGAGATTTCGCTGCTGTTTCTGATCTCCATGCACCTGCAATCATCTTCATTAAAAAGAAAAGAAAAAGCGACACGGTGAAGATGAGACCGCTCGCCATAGACCACCCGCAGTTTGCATAAAGTACAGACACAGGGACAGTGACAACCGAGGGTGCATAGTAATGGCGTCAGAGTGGCATTTAAAGCGCCCAGTGGTTTAGTGCTATTGCTGGGTTTCATGGTGGCTTGGTCCTGAGGGGCTGAGGGTGTTTGGTGTGTGCCACTGACTGTCACGCCCTCTGACAGAACAGCGCAGCGCCCAGATGGCAGAGCTGATCTGTATGCCGCGCTGCGCCAAGGACAGTGGCACCAACCAGGCATCTCTGAGGATGTATGTCAGACAGGAACACTGGCCTCAGCCACCCTGCTCATGGCTTTAACGCCTCCACTCACCGCTGCGCACGTCCTTGAAATGATGCATCCAAACCCTCCCCCCCCCCATTCTTCAGATGAATCCTCTGACAGCCCTGAAAGTCAAGCGTCCACGGTTTATCCTGATAAATTTCATCCCTAAAATAAAGCTTGAAATATGAAATAAATTAACCGTTTGCAGCCACAGGAAAATGTTTCCATGAATGAGTACAACGTGATAATACTGTAAAGTAGGAGATACAATATTTACCTGTGGTAACGCACTTGTACAAAACTGTACAATATGAAAAGGATGGAGAAAAAGCAAAGGAGTACGGTCATGAACAGATAGTTTCAATATTTGTCAACTTAAATTTGAACTCGATTCCTCATCAGCTCGTCGCCTGTTTCCAGACAGAACGCTGTCGAGCTCCACCCCCCTCTCTTAGATGCAAATGATAACAAGAAAATAAGGTTGATGATGGGCGAACATGACACAAAGCCCTTTAGCCATCATCGCCTGTCCTCTCAACCGCTGAAGAACAAAAAGGCCTGAGTCAGCGAAGAGTCCCAGGACAGATGGGAACGATCTGCTCTCTTAACCACCAGCTGGAAAAGGGTGGAGGTCTGTCTGGCAGTCACAGCAGTGGCAGGTGGTAGGCTGATGAACTGAGAATTTAATATTTCAATAACAATAATACAACTACTACTTAGGATGTTAATTGTAATGATGCAGAGAGCTTATGGTTTGGAATTTATTTATTGCTCTCAAACCAAGCTGTTTTTTTGCAAATGTTTTGAACTAAACGAGTATTTAACATGTTTGTTAGAGTTTCTCTGATAACAAGTGATCCTCCTCTTCCAGTGAATTCTGCTAAATTTATGAAACATCTGTGACATTCCCTGGGACACCATCATCCATTTTTGTGAGAAACGTTGACTGCGTTTCAAATAGGAAGAACTCTTTATCCTGTGATGGATGTTCAAGCAGCCAGAGATTTGGGCCAGCAAATCATATGGTTCTGTTATCAGCAGGAGTGACGGGTTAACTGAATCTAAACGCTGACGCAGATCTGACGCACCCAGTAAAGTACTCAAACATGCAGAGGTTTGCTTTTGGGTGTTTGTGTTAACCTTCTTAGAGTAGCAGGTGTGCAAGAGCTGAAGGAATTATGGTTTATAGAATAGGTCACATACAGCGATCAGCCGTCACTCTGACCACTGACAGGTGAAGAACACCGATTATCTGGTTACCATGGCAGCTGTCAGTGGGGGGATATATGAGGCAGCAAGTGAACATTTTGTCTCCAAGTTGATGTGTTGAAGCAGGAAAAATGGGCAGCGGAA
>JAVQJF010051349.1:0-18176 GCA_036023855.1 Gadopsis marmoratus | reverse complement strand
TCATTAGATTCCAAAATGATATTTTAAGCCAAGAACATGAACATTTATATAGTGCTATATCATAACAGAGTTATCTCATAGCACTTGTTAACATAGAGCAAGTCTAAACCAACTCTATATGTATAGACCCAACATTTCCACCATGAGGAAGCGCTAGGCGACAGTGGCAAGGAACAACTGCCTTTTAACAGGCAGAAACCTCAAGCAGAACCAGGCTCTGGGTGGGTAGAGGCAGCATTTTCTTTTGACGTTTATCTGTAATTTGGGTTAAAATCTGCACTACATGTGGATGGAAACCTTGCCAATGTTACAAATGTCACAGCAAATAGAATGCAAATTAGGTGCATTTCCATCAGCTGCATTGAGGCAAATAAACTGTACGTTTGAGAGCTCTGAGGAAAATTATGCTGGACATCATTCGCGGGCAGTCACTTGCTGCTTAATTTCAGTATGTTTACACCCAGTTTGGAATTGCTGTTCAATGTAATCAGACCAAACAGCTCATGTAATATTCACTACATCATTATTTATTAAACAAGTACATTTCCATTGTTTATTTGTTGCATAAACCTTTTATGGACAAAAGGAAAAAAACACATCAAGTGAATGAAAACATTTTTTGCAGTATTGTGGAAGTTTTGTCGAATTTTCTACTTTTCTACTTAAATAGTTCACATGAAAATGCTTGGATGGAAACATGGCTTTGTGTTTCCCTGCATATTAACATCTTTAAATAAAAACGTACAAATAAAGTCAACCATCCTTTGACATTAATTATCTGTCTTGAACCACTTTTCCATTACATTGGTTAGGCCTACACAGTTTCAGAACAAGTTATTTAAAATAAAACTTTGTGAGGCAGAGTGAGAGGTGAAACATGGTTTCAGAATAGTTACAGACTATTTGAAGATTAATTAATTAATTGACACTCCTTTGCCAACGGCCACATCATTTTGATGAGCAGCCACTGAAACAACATGGATTGAGGCCTAGTTGCAAAACCAAACAGCACCGCTGTGTGGAAGAAGATAAACAAAAAAGCACATCATTAATTGCAATTATTATAATAAAGAGTTGCCTTTTCCTTGTCTGAGTTGTGGATTGTTGGATTGATACCAACTAATGATAGTTCCATCCAGAATCCAGCTCACCTTCATGGCGGGCATCTCCCAGATGACCAGGCCATAGTAGTCTTTCTCCAGCAGGTTGAGGTGGTCACACACCTTCATGAACAGCTCCTGGCCTTTGGCATGTTTCTGAAACACACACATAGATAGGGAAAGGAACAAGACACAAAACAAATGTGCCGAACATGACTGAGATGGGGGTTATCAGGATGGTGTTCAAAAAGACGCAAGAGGTTTAGGCGTCAGAGATAACAGAAAAAGAAAGAAGGTGTGCTACCAATGATTGTCTTTTATTTTCTTAAAAAAGATTGGAGTAGGAATGAAGGAGAAACACTTCTTCAGAACTTGGTATTGCACTGAGTTGAGTTATGAGTTTGAGGAGACATTGATGACTAATTTGTCACTCGGTGGGATTGGGATGTGTCTGGAATGTTTCCAACCCTAAAACTTTGCAGTGGTTTCACATTTCATTTGCAGTGTTAGTGTAACAGAGTTTATATAGTATGTGATTCCACGTGCTATAACTGACAGAATTTGTTATGTATCTATGTAGCTTATTGGCTCAAGGGCGCCCTCTCTCAGAAGCAGTTGATCAATTCTACTGGCGGCTCTGAAACATTGCTAGTTTATGAGAGCCGTACCTGATGTGAGCTACTGAACACAGAGCTGTTTAAAAATATTGTCTGTATATTCACTCTGGAACACATATGCACTATGACTTACTGAAATGTCGATGAGAAGAGTTCCGAGTGGGTTGCTGTACTTTTTAAGTGCTGAAATGTTCCGAAAACGGCATAATGCATTCTATGAACTTGATAGCTAGTCTCTGTGCTATAGTAACTTGCTGTTCTTTTGTAGTGTGCTGTATGTGAGCTGCATGTAGCGAGCCAACTGTATGAATGACCAGTACATATACTGTTCCTGTTCCAGATAATTAATTTGTGACGTGTGAAGACAAACAAGACTCCCTCTCATCATTCTCTACACAACGCAGAGTCAAAGAGTTGCTTGAGCCTGCCAGTTACAGGGTAAGGGTAGATGAGTGCAGTTATACTAGATGTCCAACGTGTGTCTGATTCTGTGTAGAAGGCTTCCTGTTTGAGACAGGGGATATGGTTGGATGCGGCCAGGATTAGTTGGTTGAGATCTTTAATGTTATGGATACATGGATAGATAGATGGATACAGGTATTTCTCCATGAGGGTTTTTATAGCTGTCCATTTGGATATCCACAATTGTGTATAATTGTGCTACAATTAACAATTATTTCATTGTGCTAAATATTTAGTTGATTAATGGTATAGTCTATGAAATGTAAAAAATAGTAAAAACAAAAAAGAAAAGCCCATTCCAGTTTTGTAGAATGACTTGTCTTGTTTGTTGTCAGAACAACAATCCAGAAGCCACATTTACATGACAAGGAAAGGGAGCAAATTTTCAGATTGGAGAATGTGTTTTGGTTTGCATTTCTTATTTTTAGTTTTGCCCTTCTCAGTTTTACTTTGCGCTAAAGACTTATTCTTTGTTTCCGAATGTGGTGATGCTATTTAATGTTACATTTTCAGGCTGTTTTGGTAAAGAACTTTGACACACTGTAGAGCCTGTTTTTGTTGTCAGGTAACCAAACAAGCATAAACAGTGATTTGATCCTTATCTTCTAACTAGGCAAACCATCAATCCTGTACTTTTGCACTGAGACGCTAGTTGAATCACTATCTTATGATTCTAATTTGTCTGACAAAATCAGCATACACAGAAACTTTAAGCATAATGGCAACACCCGAATTGTGTGATAACAGGTGGTTTAGTGTGGACATTGTATTTGTTCAAACTGCTGAACTTAACTCTTGGCATTGAATGATAGCAAATACTTTTTCAGAGATATTTATCATAACAAAGTTATCTCAGGGCACTTTTTCCATATAGAGCAGGTCTAGACCGACTCGTTATTTACAGAGACCCAACAATACCCACCATGAGCAAGCACTAGGGGACAGTGGCAAGGAAAAACTTCCTTTTAACAGGCAGAAACCTCAAGCAGAATCAGGCTCAGCCGGTTCATGTACCATGTGTACAGATGCGGGTGATCTCTAGGCACCAGACAAAAATCTTCATGCTTCCGATGTAGTTTTAGTTTTTCATAGTTTCAGCGCCCAACCAGAGACTTATAACACAGAACCAGCGATAATGGCTCAGACATGGCTTTTTCCAATACAAAAGTAAACTACAACTCTTAGTTTTAGAATTAGTATTAGAAGATATTATTAAAAACTACTGAAGCTCTGTTCTGGAATTCATGTAATCTTGGATTTCTACAACCAATGATAATTTAATTAGTTAGTTACATACCCTCTCCTCTGTGCTCCAGGGGTGGGGAATATGATGGTGATGCTGATGAAATATTGAGCAGACTTTTTTTGACTTTGTTGAATGTTAATGATAACGTGGCTCTATGATTAACGATTTAAATTAAGTGGAATTAAATGTGTGAGGCATCATTATAGTCTCACTTCAATTCACCAGCTCACCATCTGTGTCACCACTTTCCCCTCTCTCCAAAATGATTGTAAGCATGGGTCAGAGTTTAGTTACAGGTGAGCACATTCTCCCATCAGGTTTATTTTTATAGATCACAACTTTTGCATTGAAAGTGGCATACACCTCCTTCAGGCCCTGATTTGTGTTTACCCAAACAGAGGCAGATTTGTGATATAACTAATTGATGAAAGAGATTTGCAAAGACACAAAACCATTTTAGAACATTGCAGGGGTGTGATCTGGCCCATCTCAGCTTGACTCAACTGGTTGATGGCATAGCTTTTCAAGTCACCAGTTATTGGTTTTAGAACATAAGGCATGTCACCTGTTTCAACAGCCAATCAGGTCATACAGAAGCCAGCTAGTCATCTCAACCCACTTGTGTTTTTATGTTTTCACCGATTATCAATTCTAGAAATGTAGAACTGTAGCACATAACTCACTATCACTACCCTCATTCACATTTCATGACACTACAAATTATATCCAGCTACAAAAAAGCCAGTAGTTAGAACGGAAGTACAGAGAGTCGTTTCTATGGAAGCAATGCACCGTCAAGTCAACTGGAAAGTTTCAGAATGTTGCAGATAGTAATAGTAGACAAGCTGCAAACCATAAATGGCTGTTTCTACGCACCTCCCCTTGCTGATTTGGAGTGATTATTGTGAAAGCCTTGTTTGTGATGACAGTGTTGTTTAGTTTTAACAAGCTCGAGTCGAGCTGAGATGTGCCAGATCACACCACTGCAACGTTTCACTGCATCATTCTGAAATGGTTTACCCGGTTAATATAATCTAGCACCACACTGAAACAATTGAACTGACTTGGGTTTGGTCCAGTCACAAACGAGAAGAGTTGTCCCGCCCTTTCCATAATCTGAGATGTTTTTGTATTTTGTGAAATATTGTTATGTTTTGACCTTCTGTATGTTAGATATCTTTACTCATTGTTTGGAAATAGGTGGGCCAAAGCATTTTGAGCCCGACCCTGTGCCTGCATGTATTAAATTGAAAAAATGTTATCAGTTGAAATAAAATGTTCCTTTTGTGTGTGCATGATGTATGGAGAAATTACAAATTACAATTGCTCTTACATCCAGTTCACACTCATACAGAGTGTCGTCCAGCAGGGTGACTTTTATCTGCATGGTCTTGGGTCGGCGTGGAGCTCTGGGAGCTTTGGATTCCTCCTCTGTCAACTTCTCCTCCTTATCTCCCTTACTGCCTCCTTCAGGACCAGACTCCTTCTCCTCCTCCTTTTCCTTCTCCTTGTCCTCCTTCTCGAGGGCAGCTTCCTCTCCTTTCTCCTTGTTGTTCTCTTTGTCCTTTCCACCCTCCTCCACCTCAGCTTCTTTCTTCTCTACCTGGACAGCCTGACACAGACACTTTCTTTACACTCCAGTCTACACTTCCTTAATCTGTCCTTGTGAGAGATTTAGTCTTGGCAATTGGCAGATTTACCACAAGACATCAATGTGTTTACATATATGTGCATAATGGTCATTTTAGCATTGATTGTTACATAAATATATACAGTAGAAATCACATCAAAACAATGTTGTGAATCTTGCATAAGCTTCATTATAGCTATATCAGGTGCTACAGCTTCAACTAATTAATCAATTGCTGCCTGAATGTCATCCATAAATGTTGTCAGTTGTTGTTGAAAAATCTATGTTAATATTGTCCTGATATAATATTTTGCTCATCTTCATGGGCTATCATTCGCGCCACTCCCTCACCCATACAAAGAATACTTCTACAGGCTGCTTACTGACGTACTTACACTTGGAAGTAAAATTACATATGCATCTTGGACAGAAGGACAGGTGGTATGAGGCACAGACACGTAATGACTAAGTGATAATGGGGTATAACAGTCACAAGACATAAAATCACATGAGGGAACTAATGAAAACTAATAAATGACAACCTCTGCAGTGTTTTCCTTATACCCAGTCTATGCAGGAGGTGTTTTATGGAATCAGATTTGTGTCAATATAATCAAACAAAAGTTATTATTAATTTGGTAATAAAACTAGTACCAAACAAATAGGAATTTGAGAGAGAATAAAACTCACTGTAGCAAAAACATTTCTCAATAGTAAAACCTATAACCTGCAAAGTAATTATTTGTATAATGGTGTAATTATTGGTCTTTTACTGATACCTTTACCTTTCTCACTGATCAGACGTTTGCCCTCAGTGTCGGCTTTGTGGTTACGCTGGCAGCTCTCTCAATTATGCTACCTGACTTTTTCATTACTTCAACAACTTCAGCAATTTAACATATTCCATGTCTGAAAAGGGCTTTAGATGTACTGAAGACATACACATGATACGCAACATGCAGGCTGACCTGAGCCTCAGCACTGCTTACTGAGTGCTGGTCCTGGGCAACCTCTCCCTCTGTCCTCAGTTCAGGTTCAGGGTCAGCAATAGGGGCTTTAGCTTCTTCTTCCGTGTTATCCTTCTCTCCCGCCTCACTCTCACACTGTGAGCGCCTCTTCAGGAAGGAGGAGAAGAGGCGAGAGAGGCCACGACTGCCAGAGTTGCGGTTGCGTGGCTGAAACTGCTCCTCCTCTGGCGAGGGCGGCCTGGCATCCTGACCGGCTTCCTCCTGCTGCCCCGGCTTTTTCTGGTGACTCTCCGCCTCGTCTGTTGTCATGGCAACAGCTTTGGAGATACGGGACAAGATCAAGTTTAAAAACAGAAACAGTCCTATATTTATGCTAATCTATATCCAATAAAGACATAGATCACCTGTTATATTTTCATCCCAACTGTGTGAGTGAGCAATGTGCAACATTTTATGTTTATGCTTTCAATTATAACTTTTGCTTTAATGGAGTACAGTGATTTGGTTTTACATTTCCAACATGTTGGAGGATTTACACAAAACAGATTAAAAAGGGAAATGTCAAAATTTAAGCAGCAGAGTCAGAGATATCCTGATTTATGTCCCTAGTGTGGACCAAGCTCCAAAAACACTGGATCCTACATTTCCCAAAATACAGATTAATAGCATGTTTCCTTAACCCATCCTTTTATGGTAAACACTGATGTCTTTCAAACTCTATGTCTCCTGTTTGTAACACTACCCATTAAATCTGATGTCCATACATTTCTTACATCTATGCTGGACTATTGCAACTCAGACCACTCCAATAAGTCCCGTAAGACTCTCCAGCTGATCCAAAATGCTGTAGCGCATTTACTGACAAGAACCAGGAAAATAGATCATATTTCTCCAATATTAGCGTATCTACACTGGTTCCCTGTAAAATCCAGCCCTTAATGGTCAGGCACCTTTAAAGCGCTCATAGTACACTATTAGAGCACTGCACTCCCAGAATGCAGGGCTCATTGTGGTTCATGGAGTCTCTAAAAGTAGAATGGGAGCCAGAGCCTTAAGTTATCAAGCCCCTCTCCTGTGAACCAGCTCCCAGTTTGTGTACAGGAGGCAGACATCCTTCTCGCATTTAAGAGTAGGCTCAAGATTTTATCTTTGATAAAGTTTATAGCAGGGCTGACTCAGGTGAGCCCTGTGCTTAGTTATGCTGCTATAAGCCTGGAATACTGGAGTCTTCTCTTGATGCACTGAACTCCTCTCTCCTTCTCTCCTCCTCTCCCTCTCCATTTGTACACACTCTTATTATTAGTATTACTATTATTATATTGCTACTTGTATGATTTATTAATATTAACAACAATACCATTACTAAGACTATTGCTTTACATCTCTATGTGGAACTGTACAGTGCTGCTGTGTGTTATTGTTATTGTTGACCACGGTGATGCTATTGTTATTGTTGACCATGGTGATTGGGTCTCCTTAAATAGTCGGTCTAGACCTGCTGTATATGAAAAAGTGCCCTGAGATAACATTGTTATGATATGGTGCCACGTAAATTAAACTGAAATTGATGTCTCCTCTCCTGCTGTCCACATGTCGAAGTGTCCCTGGCAAGACACTGAACCCCAAATTGCCCCCGGTGGAGGCCAGCATGGCAACTGCGTCCCCATCGGTGCGTGATGACCCTTCGGGATAAGCGGTATAGTGAATGAATGAACGAATGAATGAATTGAAGTCTCCAGTCCTGATGACATCACTTTGGTCATTTTCTCAATCTCAGCAGAAAGAGAAGTGCTACTCATGACAAGTAAACTGTCCCTTTTAAAGCTACACTATTAAATATAGTAAGGGTAGTGACAGCAGCCAGTTTTTGAAAGATCAAAGACTCACACAAGATAATACATTACAGTCAGCAGATGCCTTTGTCCTAAGTAACTTACAATTTCAGGACATACATTTAGTGTCTTCTTTAAGAATGCTTGACACGTGGATAGGAAGACACAGACATTTTTTTTCTTAGGGTTCAACATCTTGCTTAAGGACAGGGATCAAACGTCCAAGCAAGGAGCAAAACAAGCAAGATTTAACAAAATTTGTCCTTAAGGCCTACTTGTTTGATTTTTCCTTAGATTTCAACTACATTTCAGAGTCTTATCACCAAATGGAATTACCTCAGTTGTTAAGATGTCAGTAACTAAGTAAATTGCAGGTCTGTGATAACAAGTGGGCGTAGGCCTAATGGGGGAAGACTGATTACAGCTGAGCCAATTCATTGATAAAGACTGTGGGATGGAATTGAAAGGTCTGGAAAAAGTGAAGTAAAAAAGGTTAACCTTGAATTATTTTCCAAACCAACAGTTCCCAAGGTCAAGAAAAACCTTTAAGGCTCAAAAGAAATATAACACCAAATACAAGTCCTTAAAATCTTCCACATCACTCTTGTGTAGGCCCGCGATCGGCTTCCAAACTATTTCTGATGTCATCAAGTCTTGCTACACACACATTAAACTGTGATTTAAGGTCAGCAAAGAGAATCCTTCAGCAGATGCATGTGAAGCCAGCCTTATGGTGTCAGACTCTGGACATACATCATCCTGCACAGTGCAGTGAAGTCAAGAAACAATAAGGAATTTTTGAGCGAGAGAGTGACTTTGGTTCCTCAGCATCAAGCAGGCACATTTCAATTCGCTGGACCAACCCTGCAGGCAGCCAAGCACACAAGTAAGTAGAAAAATCCTTTCTGTATAGCAAGTGCACAACCATATCAGCAGCCTGTATCTACTGTCCTGTAGTCCTCTAGATAAACTGGTCTACACTCAATTAAACAATTTATTAACTCTAACAATAAGTTTGAAATGTTTCAATCTGGTTTTTTGACCAATCGCAGGACTGAGACAGCCCTATTAAAAGTACTCAATGACATCAGGATGCATCTGGGTGACAAACCTTTGGTGTTGGTGCTACTTGATTACTACACTGCTTTGGATATTGTTGATCACAAGATTCTTTTAAATAGACTGAGAAATCACATTGAACTGTTGGGTACTGTTTTTTATTGATTTTCTTCTTATCTCTCTGGTAGAGAGTTCTTCCTTGCAGAAGATAACTTTTCCAAAACCTCCAAAATAACATTGGATCCCCAAGGATCAATTTAAGGGCCACTTCTTTTAATCTATGTTACCCCTTGGTGATGTCATCAGGAGACACAGAATCTCTTTCCATAGTTATGCTGATGACACACAACTGTATGTTTCTGTGTCTCTTGATGACACAGGACCAGTTGATTCCCTTTTTAAATGTATTTTAGATTTCAACATCTGGATGTCACAAAACATTTTACAGCTCAACCAGGATAAGACTGAAATTTTAGTTGTAGGTTCCAAAGCTCAGAGAGAGAAACTGATTGCAAAATTAAATTCCCTTGACTTACCCCAAACCAACAGGCAAGAAACCCTGGTGTGGTCTTCCACTCAGAGCTAGACTTTAAGGCTCATATGGGGTTTGTAACCAAATCTGCATTTTATCACTTTAAAAATATTGCTGAAATGTGACCATTTCTCTCTCTGAGTGACACAGAGAGACAATGCACGTGTTTATATCAAGCAGGCTGGACTACTGTAATGCTCTCCTACCCAAAAACAGTATAAATCAGCTGCAGCTGATTCAGAACTCTGCAACTCGAGTGCTGACCAGCACCAGAAGGAGAGAATACATTACACCTCTTGTAAAGTCCTTACATTGGCTATCTGTCAGTTTACATATTGATTTTAAACTTATTTTAATGGTTTTTAAAGCACTTCATGGACTTGCACCAGCAAATATGTTTCACATGCTTATGGTGTATGAACCAGTACAGCCCCTCAGGACCTCTGGCACGAGTCTGCTAGTAAAAAGCCATTGGTGAGGCAGCTTTTAGCTTTTATGCTTCGAGCCCATGGATCAGTCTGCCAGAGGATCTCAGGGCAGCTGGAAGTGTGGACATTTTTAAACGTAAACTTAAAACCTACCTCTTCGGGCTGGCTATTGATTAAGAATGTAGATATTTACTTTATTTTATTTTAATCAACTATTTTTACATATTTGTATAACTAATTCTAATTCCATTATATTTTCAGTTTTATTATTAATTAATTAATTAAATGTTTTATTGATAGCTTATTATTTTATTTTATTTTTTGTCCTTTTCATCTATTTTATCTGGTTTTTAGCTTTTTATTTTATTTTCCTACTTACTCTTAATTATTGTTTATATTGTTAAAGCTTAAATTCTATTATTTCTTAATTTTTATATCTTGCATTTTCTGGCGTGCACTTGTTCATATTAATTTTATTTTATTCTGTTTTGTGTGTTTCTGTTGTTTTTATGGTCTACACATGTTCTGTTTTATTGTCTTGTCATTTGTGAAGCAATTTGAACTTCACATACCTGTATGAAAGGTGCTATACAAATAAAGTTTGATTGATTGATTGATATGCTCCAATAAGTCCCTTAAGACTCTCCAGCTGATTCAAAATGCTGCGGCACAATTACTGACAAGAACCAGGAAAAGACATCATATGTCTCCTGTAATAGCATCTCTACACTGGCTACCTGTAAAATCCAGAATTAAATTTAAAATCCTTCTTCTCACCTATAAAGCCCTTAATGGTCAGGGACCATCATATCTTAAAGAGCTCATAGTACCCTGTTACCCCACTAGAGCAGTGCACTCCCAGAATGGAGAACTCCTTGTGGTTCCTAGAGTCTCAAAAAGTAGAATGAGAGCCAGAGCCTTCAGCTATCAAGCTTCTCTCCTGTGGAACCAGCTTTCAGTCTGTGTACGGGAGACAGACACCGTCCTCACATTTAAGAGTAGGTTTAAGACTTTCCTCTTTGATAAAGCTTATAGCAGGGCTGACTCAGGTGAGCCCCGAGCCCCTGCTAGCTCAGGGGAGGTCTGGGCGAACCATTGTTTTCTCTCTCTACCCAACCGGTCGAGGCAGATGACCGCCCACCCAGAGCCTGGTTCTGTTTGAGGTTTCTGCCTGTTAAAAGGCAGTGTTTCCTTGCCACTGTCACCTAGTGCTTGCCTAGTGGTGGAATTGTTGGGTCTATACATATGGTCTAGACTTACTCTATATTAACAAGTGCTATGAGATAACTCTGTTATGATAAAGTACTATATAAATAAAACTTAATTGAATTGATATTGATATTGTCTTGAGTACAACTTTATCCTTTAATTATATTATTAAAAAGTTATCATGATCACAGCACACTTCTTTTTTCTCTTGAAAAGCATGTAAAAATAATGTCCATCATTGAAAAACACAGCAAATAAACTTGGAATGGAATTTTTGCAATCACCTACATTATACGTATCATGTAATGGAAAATTACTGCTTGAATGTTTTGTATAATGGAAATGCACTGACAAACTTCTGTCTTAAAGTGAACTATGCTGTGCATCTATGTAAGATAGCTTGACCTTGAGCGCCCAACAGCTATTATTTTGGGAGTACACATCCGAACTCGCCTGCTTCCTGCTTATCATCTGTTCTTTGTTTCAATGTGTGACTCCCAAATGCCTATGAAGATCTATGTGAATCGCTTCAGCTTCATCTGACACTCTGTTCAGAGAGTGCACAATTAGATCCTTTCTGCAGAAAGCCTAAATGAACCACACAATGAAATTTGGTATAAGGTGTTCTTAATTTTCAGATTTCCATCAAAATCACACTATGATCATTAAGAAATGACCAGAATTGAATGCCATTCTGAGCTGTATAGTCAGGTATTTCACATTTTCAAGTAATTTTTATTTATATAACCCAATACCACAAATCACACAATTTGCAAGGGGCTTTACAATCTGAACAGCTTACGTTTTTGAGGAAAATCTCAAAAACCTTTGAACAGCCAACCCTGGTATTACTGGATGACCCTTTCGACCTCCTGAGCCCCCAAAGAAACATTGGGTTTTTCACTAGTGTCTCTATTGTGAAAAGGTTCAAAACTACTGTCGCACTTTTACTAAACTCCAGGGACCACTGGGATATGGCCATATGAGAGCTGTCTGCTCACATTTACATTCTAATGCCTGCACACAGCCACTTCATTTCAGCACTGAAGGTGGGCGACAGCAAAAGCTGCATCAGCTGTCACCTCAAATATCACAACAGTCAGAAATGTTGTTGCTGTGGCAACAACAACCATGTCACAGAAGCAAATTAAAGAAAAGAGAGACAGTTACATATGGAAATCTGGGCAACAATAGGCTGCTTTAAAATAAAACCTTCTAGCAAAGGTCACCTTTTCATGTAGTTGCTGGTTGGCCGGTGTCTAGAAATGTTTTAAATAAGTAATACAATACCTGAGTCACAGTGGTGATACCAAAACATACTTTTGACTTACTTTCAGTGGTAGAAAAAGTAATCATTGTACTTAAATACAAGTACTGATACCACACTGTGAAAATTCTCCATTACAAGTCCAAAAGACCTGCATTCAAAACCTTACTTATGCAAAAGTATTATCAGCAAAATGTACTTAAAGTATCAAAAGTTCTCATTCTGTGGTAAAATGATCCCTGTCAGTGTATTTTTTTTTTTTTCGATCAGTAATTTTGCAGCATTAATGTGTTTGTTGCATTTTACTGTTGTAGAACATTTATGTTTGTGCTAATTTTAACTACTTTATATACTTTTTGGTAGCTTAATTTACAGCAATGAATCATACTCTATAAGATCATCATGTGTTTTGTAGCATTGCTGTCCTGTGAGAACCACATATATCTAAATAGTCAACTTTTTGTGAGCTTAAAAACAGTTTTCATCTTTGTGATAATGCATTTTCCAGATAATCAAAGGGTGCTTTAAATAGTTTATTTAGTTTAAGAAGTGGGATCATTTTCTCAACCCATAAAGGAACACTTCATCCTTCAGTTTATCAGAAACATCCAAATTCAAAATCACCACATTTGGAGAAACATGGTTTTCACTGGACAGGAAAAGTGTAAAAAATTGTAATCTGAAAGGTAACAAGTAATTAAAGCTGTCAGACAAATGCAGTGGAGTAAAAAGTACAAAATCTGACTCTGAGATGTAGTGGAGCAGAAGTACAAAGTAACATAAAATGGAAATACTCAAGTAAAATACATTACCAGTTGTACATTGAATTTCTTACTTGTACAGAATTTACTTAAGTATTGACCTCTCAGATTAAGATTTTACATGCAAAAAGTATGAGGAGGTAATAAAATATTATGCAGTGCTTATAACAAGTAATGTATAAAGTACCTATGGTTGGTTATACATTTTCAAATTACAGTATTAAAGGTTCTATATACAATATTCGCTACTACTAGATGTCACACCAGCATGTCAGCCTAAAACAAATAGGCACACTGACCACACCTCCCCCCCTTACCAGAAACACCCTTTAAATTGCTCTCCTCAAAGCCACCAGACTTCATTGACAAAAACACAAATTTTACCTTAATTTTCAACTACAGCATAAACATTTGCACATATTGCAGGGTTTTGCAGAGTGCGTGGGGAGGACAGGCGATGCAGCGGGACAGAGCCACCACTCGCACCGGGGGAAGAGCCAGAGCTTCTGGAAGAATAAACACCCAGAGTCACACTGGATTCTGCTCTGATCTGGAGTTGTTTACCAATGGAAGGAGAGATCAGAGTTTATTTTTTACACTTTTGGGATTAAATAGTGGATTTATCTTCATTCTCACTTCTCAACCCGTCTGCAGCAGGGAGCCCGGCGGTGCTCCAGAGTAGAGGAATTGGAGGGTCCTCAGAGACACTCTGAATTTCCTCAGCTGCCTAAGGTGGTAAAGGTGCTGCCTTGCGTTTCACACCAGAGTGTCTGTCTGTGCTGTCTATGTCAGATCCTCTGTGATGTGCAGATGTAGCCCTTGGACAGCCTCTTGAAGCACTTCATGACCACTGAGGTGATGGCCACTGATCGATAGTTATTCATGGTGACGCTGTGGCTCAGTGCTTTACACTGTTGCCAAGAGCAAGAAGGTCCTGCGTCCAATTCCCCTGGAGGGCACTTCTGTGTGGAGTTTGCATGTTCTCCCCATGCTCACTAGGAGTTCCTCCATTAAAAATATATAAAACCCCTAGGAAAATCATTCAAGAAGAACAGATTGCTCTCCTGACCAAGACTGGGCAGAGGACTTGGTCCCTGGTCGCCTTCATATTTTTGCTTTTTCAGCAGTGTTTTGCAAAATAAATTCAGCATTCACATACATTTTCTGCAGGAAATGCAATTTTTCTAGCTCAGTTACTACTCTTTATTTTAGTTATTTAGTCTGCTTTAAATTAGACTTAACATTCACTCTGTTTCTTCTCTTGATTGCCCCTCAATATTAACTAACAATATTTTTCCATCATCACCCCAGCTTGGGAGTAACTTGCCACCCTAGCATATAGCTATTACTTTGTTATTATTACATCACCAGCGAAGATGGCAGTGCCTGGCTTCATTTTTGTACAGCTGAGAGGAAGTGCAGACACGTCGTCCATCTTTATATACCGTCTATGGCCAAAATATCAGCCATTCCGTCTATGGCGTTAGGTGGCAAAAATATGTATTCAATGGTCATCTGCACTCTCGGCTCTGCTGGTCTAGTTTATCTTCAGGATAATGAAGAAGGTCTCCATCACACCTCTGTCCAAGTGAGTAAAACTTTCATGCGTAGTAACGGGCACACACGGGCTCGCGGGGTTGGCGTTGGTGACATCATCCTGCCTACACTAAAATTCATTGCAGAAGAATGATTCGGTTTCTGTTGCCATCAGTGGAAATTTGAGCAAAGACACCACCAGTCGCTGTTTGCTCTCTGCAACTCAGGCATGGCTAATGCAATAGCAGCCACAGCTGTTGCCTCTCTCTGCTGCATTTCTGCTACTGTATGATCTGGCTCAGATGAATACGGCTGAATATCCGAGTCAGCCAAAAATGTATCCTCGTCGATAACAGAGAATAGAACTACAAGCTGAAAAAGCTTGTAGATCTTGTGTGACTCCAAGATCTACAATGACAGAACAGACTTTCCAGAAAGAGAACTCAGCTTTCACTGTCAAAATTGCATGCACATAGGAATTTATTGCTTCAGTTGACTACATTTACCAACAACACTAATTTTCCCTGAAACCGTCTGCTTGCTACCAAATGAAGAACCAGATGATGTTGGCAGCCTGCAGGCCTGAGTGAATGCTGGCACAGCCGCACAAGTGCTGACAGGGCAGAAAAAAGTGAGAGTGTGGGCACCACAGCTCCAGGTGTACTGAGGAGTAACGTGAACTAAACATACAAAAAAGTAGTTTAATTTCTCATGGTTGATTGTTCAGTCAGCATATGGTCTAAGGCAGCAGTTTGTAGCAGTTGTCTCGGAGAACACAAGGAGTTTGTAGCTTTTCAGTCAAAATAAGCACTGCTCTTACTCCAATTCAGCTGAACGTGTATTCATCAGTGAAATGAACTGGTGAGCTGTGTGGGTTGTCCTCTAGCTTCAAATAAGGAAATGTGTCTCCTACACAGTCACATTTATAGTTTGATTCAAAGTGGCTTATAATAAATAAAGTTTTCATGTGCAACAAAGTAACATTTAAGCTAATGCTTACATTATTATACCTTGCCTGGAACACACTGGGTTAAAAAGTGAGCCAATTTAAGCAGACTGACAGAAAGTCTGTGTAAGCAGACCGGCAGCAGCAATCCCCCATTAGTATCTACACAAGATGTGTTCAGGCACAGTGTTAAGTGTAGGTCAAGTCTTGTCTGCATTATATGAGTGCTCAGAGCCCAACACACAATCACTGTAGTTATCTATGCAAAACAGAAGAAAGTAGAATTGAAGCATGAAATATGCTTTGCGTCAGCTATAGTGCAAGTGTTATGCAACCTTATGGACAGCTGTACGGAATAAAACAGATGTGAATCTGTTCTATCATATGTGTTCCTCCCTCCCTTTCTCTCTATGATCCTTGACAAAGCAGTTGCTAATCAGTTGTGTGACTTTCTACATGACAATAAGTTGTTCAGTCAGGATTTAGAGTGAATCATAGCACAGAGACAACACTGGTGAAAGTTACAAATTACCTTCTAATTGCATCAGATAAAGGACTTCTCTCTGTACTTGTCTTGTTAGATCTTAGTGTTGCATTGGATACCATTGACCATCACATTCTCTTACAGAGACTAGAACATTTAATTGGCATTAAATGCACCACACTAAGCTGGTTTAAGTCCTATTTATCAGATCGTTTTCAATTTGTACATGTTAACAATTAATCAGTTTCTTAGCTGATAGGCATGATATAAGTAGAATGGGAGCCAGAGCCTTCAGCTGTCAAGCTCCTCTGTGTATGGGAGACAGACACCCTCCTCACATTTAAGAGTAAGCTTAAGACTTTCCTCTTTGATAAAGCTTATAGCAGGGCTGACTCAGGCTGACTTAGGCTGGTATAGGCCTAGAATGCCGGGAGACTTCCCATGATGCATTGAGTTTCTCTCTTCTCCTCTCCCTCTCCATCTGTATGCACTCTTATTCCATTAATGCTTGTTAATAACTCGACTGTTTCCCTTTCTCTCCTCTCTCTCTCTCTCTCTCTCTCTCTCTCTCTATCTCTCCGTCTGAGTATTTCTGCCTCCAGAACTGTAGAGTCTGGATCTGTGGATGCGGACTGCCTGCTGTCCCCATGTTCCTGCTCAACAGCCAGTGCTGCACCTTTAATCAAATGTTGACAGTTCCCAATCCGATCGCTCCATTTTAGGGTAGGCGGGACTGCCGTGCCGTGCCATCCAATGAGATTGCAGATTGCACTGCCGCAGCAGCGCTGTTGTGAACTCTGATAATTTTTCAGTTCATTCATTCAGTACTCAAATACTTTGTCCTTCTCTCTCCCAACCACCCCCTCCCTCACACACACAAACACACACACCGCAGATTTATGACTCAGTTCCCGACTTTACCACTTACTGACTTTAAAAAATATCTGTCAGTGTATGGATTATATTATTTCTCCCTGCTCTTTACAATTTTTTTTCTCCAAAATCGTTGGTTTTTAAAGCAGTAGCAGCAGTAACAGCAGTAGCAACATTCACACGTTCACACCAAGGAAACATATTATATGTTTATATACGTTATTTCTGTATTATTTGATACTGGTATAAATGTAAACCACAATCTCAGATAATAAAACATATTTGGATTAGTCAGTACCTTTAACCTCAAGAAAATACTGAGAGGTTTTCAGGGATTTTTCAGAGACCAAAAGGCTGACAGTGATAAAACGTGTTAACCAGTATTGTGTTTTGCATTTGCTACAGCCGATTTATTCTATCTGAAGTAGGTCAATCTCAAAATAAATGTACCGGTGTAAACTCCATTGCGTGTAAAAACCCTCTCAGAGAATTATAATTTTACACGTTCACTGTGTTACAGTACAGACTGAAATGCTCACAGCCTGGTCATACAAACAGACAGATATGAAAAAACACAGCAGGGCTTACATTGTGTGAGGACGAACGGGTGTAGAAATAGACATCCACATTTTAATAAATCAGAAAACAAAAAACTACTAATTGTTTTGGGGACAGTAGACCTATATATATATCAGCGGCTGTGGCTGTGGCTGAGGGGGTAGTGCGGTCGTCCATTAACCCCACGGTTGGTGGTTCAATCCCAGCTCCCGCAGTCCGCGGGAGTCCGCAGTCCGCTCCCAGCTCCTGCAGTCCGCGGGAGCTGGGAGCGGGAGCGAAGTGTCCCTGGGCAAGACACTGAACCCCGAGTTGCCCCCGGTGGAGGCCAGCATGGCAACTGTGTCCCCATCGGTGTATGAATGTGGTGTGTGAGTGTCCCCTAAATGTCTGTTTGTCTGCCCTGCGATTGACTGGCGACCAGTCCAGGGTGTTTCCTGCCTCTCGCCCAATGTTAGCTGGGATTGGCTCCAGCCCCCCCCTGTGACCCTTCGGGATAAGCAGTCTGGTTAATGAATGAATGAATGAACTTTGACTTGCTTTAAACATGTCTGGTTTTGGTATTTGAAAAGTCTGGTTAATGATCACTTCTACATTAATAAATCTACACTCAGTGTGAGGTGCTGCTGACTGTTAACTGTTGACTTCTGCGTTATTACATGTCAGGGTGC
>JAVQJF010051345.1:0-11867 GCA_036023855.1 Gadopsis marmoratus | reverse complement strand
ACAGAGATAGTGAGAGAGAGGGAGAGTCTTTGAGAGAGAGTCAGAGTGTGAGAGAGAGAGCGCTCAGTGCATCATGGGATGTCTCCCGGCAGTCTAGGCCTATAGCAGCATAACTAAGGGGGGGGCTCAGGGTTCGTACAGGCCACCCCTCCTCTAAGGGGTGGCTCAGGGCTCACCTAAGTCATGATCTACTCAGCTGGTTAGCTATAATGGTACGGTCACTTTGTCTGTGCTGTCCTTTCACAAATACAGACAAACGCACACAGATTCATCATTCTGATGTGATGCTGGACTTACAGTCATTCGACGTTTTGGGAAATACACTTATTTTTAGATGAACTTACTGATACCACTCATGTAACTTCCTGTTAAAAAACACCTGTTTTTGCGCATTGTTTTTGTAGGCTACGGGTTACACAAACAACATATGACGTGTTAATTAGTGCACTTTAGAGGAAGGTGAATTTTGTTACCGGAGGACAAAGCCAGGCTAGCTGTTGCCTCCTCCTTCCAGTGTTTATGCTAAGCTAAGCTAACAGGCTTCTGGCTCCAGCTTCATATTTGCCGTTCTTCTCATCTAACTCTTGGCAAGAAAGGAAATAAACATATTTCCAAAAATGTCCAACTACTTTAACCAGAATTTAGACTGAACTATTGATCAAAAATGCACTCTAAATCCCTAAAAACAAAGCTATGTTTTTAGCCTCTGAGCACATTTTGTTGTTTGATAATAAACTGACATTTCTGGCTACAGATGATGCCAGATATTTTCGTTTACACATAACCATATGCAATATGTAAATATGTTGATTTTATTCTGAAAAGCACTTGACATCACATCTGGATCCTAATTCCTAATCCTTTGTTCCTGATTCCATTGTGTCTCTGCCTTTTGTTTGATCCCATTTTAGCTCTATTTATATGTAAATATTCACAATGTTTATAGGTTGGTTTTTATGCCACCTGTTTATGGATGCTTGTTTTGTTGCTTTGTGATCTTGTTTAATGCCACGGTCCTCAGGGTAATGGAGTTGAAAGTTAAAACCTTTCAGCAATTTAGAAGACGGCAGGTTTTGCTAACAGACTAAAATAGCAAGTGTGTCTTACTGTGTATTTCATTTTACACCAATGCTCAGCAACCACACATTCTTTATAAAAAGAGGATCACCAATATAAGAATCACTACTAGCTTCTCCACCTAAACAGTCAGACTTGAATGCAACAATTCAGGTCTGGGGGCTGAAGAAAGTAATTCTGGGAAATGTAAGAAATGTAAATGAAACGTAAGAACAACTCCCGAACACCAGAGACTGATCTGACAACATAATGGGTAATTTTTCACTTTAACAGTGCATCATAGCTTTAGCAGGGGGGTTAATTCACAAACTGGTAAACCGCATCCAGAGCAACCCGTTTCCACACAGATCTAAGTGACGCTCTACAACCTTATCCCCTCTGGTGTTGGAAGCCAGAAGATAAGTGACAAGAGACTGTGTGGCATGAATTGAACAGCTATAGTCACATCAGCATTACCCAGAAGATTAATGGAAAGATGAATGGCAGTGAAGATAATCGTGCTATTCCTGTGAGCAAAGTTGAGGTAAAAGGTTGTCAAAATGACATATAGTGAGAAGACAGGAATGCAAAATGCTATAATAATTGTATCAATAATACAAAAAAAGATCATGATTAAATCAGATCAAGCAACAGTTATGAACCTGTCGGATAGGTTACTCTTGTTCTCCCGGTGGCAGTCTAAGCAGAACTAGATACCTACTGAGTGATAACACTGATGATGATTACTGTAATATAAAAAAGTTCATTTTAAAATGCATTCTGTTGAAATAAGTGGCCAGTTATGTAACAGGACTCACAGCCATGTTAGTGTCTCTGTGAGATTGTGCTAAGGCACAGCAGTGCTTTAAGCTGGATGCTAAAGTCAGCACGCTAACATGCTGATGTTTAGCAGGTATAATGTTAATCTTGTTAATCTTATGGGAATGTCATTAGTTTTGCAGGTATTTGGTCACAAACCAAAGTATTGGACAAATGACAAATTTGAGATGATGATGGCGCCAGATGAAAAGTGACTTCTAAAGTTCAATTCCTCTCGAGGGGAACATGAATACTTGAACAACAATCAGTGTCAATCCATCCAAAGTCATGTCAGGTTTAGATTATTTTGCTTCCAAAATACACTTATTTACATTCTCCACTCTTTTTTTTACATTTATCAGGAGCTGTTAGCAAGAGTCACTAATAACTTCCACTATTACTGTAATATTAAATCTGTGTCATTAAGCTAACAACACATTTATCAGCAATCGTATCCACATATTCCTCTTCACATAACCGATGGGTGTGGACATGACCTCCATATCTTAAACGTATCAGTGTTATAGCAGCTTGCAGTAAATAAGTTTTTGTTCATTACGATGCAAAGTTATGCAGCAAGGTGCCTGAAAATCTAATCAGACCATCAAGTCCACCTAGGGAAGCTGTGGGGAAAGTATGAAGTTTCTGTCATGTACGATTGTTGAGAGAAGTCACTGTGGTGGTGGGACAGATAAAAAGCAAATGACCAGGGTGGACATGTAATGATCATATTTTATTCTAATGCAGTGAGATTGCAATCCCATTACATATACTTTCAGGTGATTTTTGCAATCAGCAGGACTTATAAAAAAGATTAACATCTTTCTTCAGTGTCTGGCCTCCAGGACTGATCATTCCAAGATTTGTGCCAAAAAGGCAGCTTCAATCCCGTCATGACAACGGCATCTCAGAGGTTGGCAGAGCATTGATTCAAACGAGACATTACTTAGGACAAAGCAGTGCACAAGAATAGAAATGACAGCATTCATGGCTGAGAGTCTGCAGTGTGATGTGGTGAGTGACGACAAAACAGATAGGCTGGAGTCACCGTGAGGACACAGAACACACATGTCTATACAATAAATACCTGCCACGTGTGCGTGTCTATGCACGTGTGTGCATGAGCGTAAATCAAGCTGTCATTCGAGCACTCTCTCCAGTCACCACGCCATGATGGAGACAAAATGTCATGTCAGAGCAAAACACTTACAGGCCACTGCTCCTCCTCAGCACAGTTGGCCCAGAAGAGCAACACACGCACGCATCTATATTATCTACATTCATGCACAAACACACCCACACACACCCACACACAGTTGTACAACAGGACACCTCCTGAGTCTAAGTGGTATTGTGGCTGTAGATGAGTAGAGAAAGGATGAAAGTCTCATCCGGAGTATATCACAGTGTTGTAAATGTTAGGGATCATTTGATCTGCCAGCAGATGAAATGTACAACATATATGAATCAAATACAGAATTTCCTACCGAAACTGGTTTCCAGTTTTTTTGTCTACCTTTCTGAATGACTTGGACCTTCGAATGTGAGAATGACTATTAGACATTATGCTTACCATTTTCAAGATTACTATCACCATGTAAAAAGTGTTATGTAGATTCTAAACATAAATAAATAGTTCTATACTGTCAATTTGCCAAGTTTAGACATTTACGGACACAAAAACATGAAACGTGATTGCACATGCCTAATTTTACAGCCCTACTGGCATATACTGTATGCCTACGTTTTAAATTTATGTGGTCAACGCAACATATGTAGAAATGAAAGCTGATCCCTCACTGGCAGAACATCTACTAAAGATACAGCACCTGTGCCTTTATTATTGTTAAATTATTATTTAACAGTGTACTAATCTATGAGGTCATTGGACAACGCAACCCCAAACGAGATCCACTTACTAGCTGTTTCTGGAGCTTTCGACCATATCACTCGGCCTTCCTGTCAATAGATGCATCTGCGTTAACACTGAGCAAACTCCAACCACTGACAAAGACCATGCAATGCGGTTGAAAGTGTCAGAAAAAGTTAATAAGTGGAGCTTGAGTTTAGATTGCTTTGTCAAACGCTGTTTTCCAAGGTCAAGAAAGAACTTTCATGCATGTCTATGAGGTTGAATGCGTGACCATAGTTGGAGTATCGTATCATAGTTTGTGGTGTTGGATTGCATTGTAGTGTACGATGCGAGTGTATAGCATCAGACATTGCAGCCTTTAAAAAGGTTAAATCAACTCCTTGCTGAGAATGTTAAGCATTGACTTCTTGTATTGTTCCAGGGCTGTTCTCTAACTGTATTACCTGGTGGAGATCATTATCTTGCACTAACCTGTGGAGATCCATATTCTCTACCCATAATAATTACTTTTTCTAGTACCTTAATGAAAATGAAGTTCAGGCAGGTGTTGAAATATCATTAACAAAATCGTGCTAATGTTAGCAAGCTAAGCTAACTAGCTTCCAGTTTGAGTGAACTGAATGCACAATAGCTCCTCCTGATGTTGCAAAGGGACAGATGTTTTAAATTGCTAATGGTTGATGACCAACTCTATGTGGACTTTGTCTTGTATCAACATTGTCCATTGCCCACTGATCACAGGGTTGGGTTACTCCCGTCTGTGGGCAAGACACTGAACCACAAATTGCTCCAGATGGTGGGCCGGCAACCTGCGCGGTAGCTCCCTGCCATCAGGGTGCAAGTGTGTGCGTGAATGAGCAGCAAAAATCTTGCTATATAAATGGAGCCATTTACATTCAGAGGTTATCCAGGGCTATGGCGTTCTCCGCTCCAAATGCCGGCTCTCAAATGTCAGTGCCATGGAGAAGTACCCATCCTGAGGTTTGAAGCATAGATGCCGTTTCCACAAATAAGTGCAAAAAGCCTCGATCCTCTTTTGACAAATTTTGCACATTAGCAGCAGTATCATTATAGTTTATATTTCCTTATACAAAAACTCAGAATAATTAAAATTTCAGTTTGACTTGAATTGCTTATACCCTCCAAAATATTCAAAACTTTGTTAAATGAAAAAAAATCAAGTTGCCAGTTCTAGACAACATAATCTGCAGAAACAAATACTGACCGTCTTAACCCTCACCACTGTGTTAACACAGCAAGGGCACGAGCAGGTCAGGGTCTACTTCTCTCTGATTGGTTGATCGACCCTCTGTCCAGGGTTTTGACAGCCCTCCATTGTGGCTGTTGTTAAAGCGGCACCCATACTTTCTGCAAAGAAATCCAATTATCCGTTTCGTCCAAGTCATAAATATTTTGGCCCATTTCATAATGTAGCTGAGGAGCAGCTAGAAAAAGCGAGCAGGATGGCATGAAATATGGAGAAATGCAGAGAGTGCTTTAAGGGAAAATTTGAGGGAGAGTAAAATAAAGCAAAAACTCGATTTTCAAAAGAGTCATCTTTAATATACAGTGTGTATAGATATAAATAAATAAATGACGGCCAAGTGAACCTATTGCTATGTCAGACATTGACCAAAATACACTTGGTATTGGGAAAGAAATCCATTATTCAGACAGATTGTCCGAACGGTAAATGGGCAATTCAGGTTTGAGTGAAGCATCCAGGCTCTTACTGAGGGCCTTTGAGTTGTCCTGTTAACTGAATTATTTATTGCCAAGCTGAAATATGGTCCTGAAATAGTCAGCCATTGAAGACCTAAGCTTGGGGAAGAAGCAGAGAAAAGAAAAAAAGGGGGGGGGGAATAGAGACACGAGAAAAAACTGACAGATGTCAGAACAGAGAGCCACTTGGTGTAAAATGATGAGGTTACTTAACTGCAGAAGAAGGCAATTAGAAGACAATTTATCCATTTTTGTGCGAGCTGGCGGCAGCAAGAGAGAGAGAGAGGGGATGATGATGTATTGACACAGACACACGTCCTTCCTTCATGCGTCCTTCATGTTCACAATCAAAGCCGTCCACAGCAGAACACGGGGACGGCGTGCCGGAGGCACCAGCTCAGACCCAAACGCTTTCATCAAGAATTCTCCCTTTTTCCTCTGTGCTTTCCTCCACCTCCACACTGCTGCAACCAACACCTCCCTGCTCCACGCCTGCTGCGTCTTACTGCATTTAGTTTCACTTCTTTAGTCTTTATTTGTCCCTCTGTACGTCTCTCCTTTTAGTTGCTTTGTTTGGCAACATAAAAATAAATGGTTGTTTGTGATGATGCGATAAAGTGGACTGCATGAGCGTGCAAACCTGAGCTATTCCATTCGGGCAGATTGCAGTTCTGAAATACTGAGCAGCAGATTGTCACATCTGACAAAACTCTAATAGATGCTGTTCCTCTTACTGGGCTGTCCAGCCCCAAACTGTTTACAAAACACGACTCCAGCACTGATTCTCAAACTATGCAAAAGCAACGATAACTTTCATCATCGATTAATCATTTGGTCTAAAACTAATTTCAGAAAATTGTGAAACATGCCAAATCACAGTTTCCCAGAAGCCACGGTGGTGACTGTAAATTGCACGTTTTCACCAACCAGCAGTCCAAAACCAGAAAGGTTATTCAAACTACAATCACAGAAGACAAAGAACCCAGTAAATAATCACAGTTGAGAAACTGAAACCAAATATTTCTTGGCATTTTGCTTCAAAAAATACTTGACCATTAGTCAATCAGAAACCGACCTGTAGGGAACAAAATGTTTCATATTAAAGTCAAATGTGCACAACATGAAGGATAATAGATTAACTGAATAGTTGCAATAGTTCCAGACCAACGGTTGCTCCCCATTCTGCCCTGGAATGATTGGGGAGTTTAATTATTTAATTTAAGCTGCATTTAGGTGACTTCTCCCTAAAAGTGCTAAGGATGGACCACAATTCAGCAACTAATGGACCCTGACAGGCAGAGGTTTAAGGCACTTTAAAGAAGGTATTCTAAGGCATGTTTGCTCCCTAGGCTGTTGGCGCGCACACACACACAGACAGCCGCACTTTGATGCACGGTGCGATGTTTCCAGCACCGAGGACTCCCTCAGGAGTGTGGGAGAAACACACACAGCCTCGGAGCCCGTAACCGTGTCAAGAACCGACTCCCACTTGCAGCCCGCGGTTTCTAATAAAACCCAGATTCTTCTGCCAAATCGATTTTTCGTGGAGCTCCGTGAGCCCGACAGCACACGGCGCTATGCAAAACCCACCCTGCTGTCAAATCAAGCACATAAAGTTGGATATGATATGCAGTACCAACACAGTGTCTCCAATTTAGAAACACTCGGTTCTACATCCACAGGAAAGGCTGCGATTGGATTAACGAGACGCTGCGTCAAAGTTAAACGGAGGCATTTATTGTTTGTAGGCTCTCACTGCCTTTTGTGTACAGTCAACAAATTGCATGGATTAATTGGATCAATAAAAGTTGTTTGCATTGTATTGTATTTTCAAAAGTTAAACAGGCGTATCAACGTGTTCCCGTCACACAACATGAAAGAACCGTCTCTTCTGATTGGAAATGTAAGATGCTGTTGGACTGGACCGGCTACCTGCGTCCCAGCTGCTCGCATGTTGCACTAAAATATCTTCTATCAGACAAACGGCTGCACAGTAACAATAAAAATCAAAAAAGCCCGGAGTTATTACAGATTTAGAAACACGTGGATCTTTGGGCATCACTTACCTCTCGTGTCGGAGCCGCGCGCTCATGTCCGCAACCTGCGCGATGATGGGAAGCGTCCCGTCTGCTGTCCTGCGGAGCAGCCGGGCTCAGGCTCAGCAGCAGAGCAGCTCCACCAGCTGCAGCAGCAGCAGCTCCACCAGGGGCCACCGGCCGCACCGCAGCTCAGCAGGACGGACGGGCTCAGGCTCCTGCTGGATGACTTCAGGGGGGGAAGGATGTGCAGAATCTATGAAGGTTCTGCAGATCTAAGGATTTAGAAGTCCAGACCTGAACGTGATGGTGGTCTATGAGGTGGAACTTTAAAGCCCCAGTCCGGATGTTGAGCTCAAGTCAGTTCCACAGCATTTTAACTGTTTTATATAGCACCTTTAAAAACGGTTCACAAAGTGCTTTTACAGACAGGGCAAGAGCAGGATAGTCAGAAAGCCAAATATTAAGGCGGGGGGGGGGGCTGTCTACCTCTGTGAATAAAGTAGTTTGCAATTTGAGAAACTGTAATTTGATTCAGCGTCAGAAGACTACATGTTTGAAAATGAAACAAATCTTTTGGTTTGTTAGTAAGAAAGGAGGTCAGTTAATCAGGTTATCTATTTTAGTTTTTGTCTTGAGTTTATTGATTACTCTTTAAGAATTTAAATCTACATTTGGAATATTAACCAGTAACATCAGAAAAGATAGGAAGGTCCTTTTAAACAGGAACACAAGACAACAACAGTTAGTCAATTAATTTGGGAGTTTCAGCAGGATCCAATCTTGAATTCAGTTTTTTGGGGGTTGTGCCTTCTAGTGCACACAGTGTAAACAATGAGCGATGATTTTGAGTTCAAAGGTCAACCAAGACAACAGCCGTGCACAGTTGGATGTTTTCAGCTGTGCAGCTACACGCACAGTGAAGGCAAATCACCATCAAACCACTTACCAAAGAAAGCTGATCAACAGACTGGCAACGAGCTGATAACTGTAGGGACCAACATACACAATGTGCAGCTAAAATACAGTACACTTCAATAGTGCCATATAGGAATACCGTGAACCACGACAAGAGCAGATTAAAGCATGAGACAGTCGATGTGCACTTCACGACTCATGTCAGTACAAACAAAGAAATGGGACGTGACGGGGATGTGGAGAGTCCATGCATTGAGATTTAATTGATGTCGGTACAAAACAATTTGAAAGTGTATTAATATGGACGTAAAACAGAAGTGACCACGTTTGTCATTTTCTGTAGACAGAAAACAGCACAAACCAGCTGATAAGACAGGGGAGTGGACCACATGGATACTTATGACTCTTGACCTACTGAAGCTACAGTGCACCACAGACATTTGTCTTCTTCAGGACATCAGACAATTTGTTTCAAATCTGTCTTCAGCTTTTGCAGCCACCTTCCAAGACAAAATGGAAGAAGTGGGACTTCTGCCTCCAGCAGAAGCCATCATCTCCCTTTTCTCTCAGTATAATGGTTTGCTTCCGTCCCCTCGCCCCCTGCAGCTGCTTGCTCTTCCTTCGTTCTCTTCCTCTGGTTTTCTGAGGCCGGCTGCAGCTGACAGGACCGTGCAGGCCAGGGGACAATTAGGGAAGCGTGGGAGAGACAGCTGGTCCCGTTGCCAATTACATTTAATATGACCAGAAACCACACGCAAAGCCAGCTTAATGGGCTCACACTGCACAGCTAAGCACAATTGTGGACCTACGGTCCGTACACTTAAATGGACATTCAGGAACAGGAAAATAAAAAGTGTTAGTTTTATTTATTCATCTCCATAGGAAAAAAGTTACACAGTAGTGAGTAAAAGTGCTTTCTGAGGAATAACTTGTGGTGTCAGCTTCTACGTACATATGGCACAAACAAAAAAAATGTAACAGAGCAAGAAAGTGACTGTGAGAAGATAATGTCAGCAAACTGCACAGGAACAGGTGGAGATTACCGCTTTCACTTGTGACATCTACACTGTCTCCGAAATCTAAGAGTGGACAATAGGTTTGTTCCACCATCGTCAGCTCGAGTCCATCATCAGTGGGTGATCTTTCCCAGCAGCATGCTCTGCAGCTGCCTGATCCTACTTTCCTGCGGCAGCGTCAGGCTCTTCTCGGCTTGCTCCTCCACCAGCAGCTGCTCGATGTAGCAGGATGAGCCCAGCAGGATGTGGCCCGTGGCCTGCATGGAGAAGACCGTCCATCGCAGGGCCTCCCTGGAAGCACAGCGCAGAGAAAAAGAGAGTGGACATAAACAGCCAATTCCCATTTGCGGAGACCGTTAGACAAACAGCATTTGAGTAACTTGATATATACATATGTATGAGAATGTTATGCGAAATAATGAGTAATTGAAATATTGAGTAATTGTCATAGAAAGTGAAATAGAGGAGCACGACAGACGACACCAACTGAAGAGAAAATGACTGACGGGAAATATTTACAACCTCAGAGCATCAACTGCATCTCTGGAAACGGACATCTAAGAAACAAACTCTTGCTCTGCAGCGTGAGCGCAAAAGCCTCACATTTGACAAGTCTGCAAAATGTAATCCTCTCGGACTGAAGCGCCGTGCCAAAGCTGAAAACCGGCAGATCCCAGCAGCGGTGACGTAACTCCTCCCAAAATTAATCTCTGTAAAATATAGCCTTTGTTCTTCTGCAATCTGATCGCTTCAGCTCGGCCCCCCCACACGGGAGTACACAGTCAAACATGATTTTAGACTTAACATGTCAGGGTCTGCGCACAGAATACTGCGACTGGTGTTAATATAAAGCAGCCGATATACAGAAGAACCTGAAACAGCAAATAAATTGTTAGTGGGTTGTTGATGATGTGGATGATTTGTGGATTAGAAATTCATTAAAATGAGTACATTTCAATCTCTAAATTGTTTAAACTATTAGAAGGGATTCAAATAATGCCTCAGTGAAGTCAAAGAGATGCTTTGACATGATAAAACAAACAAAAACAGACTTCACATAATAGTCAATAATATCCGATGGTTTCACTCACTTCAGCATCTTTTTGGCAGCGTAACAGCGCAGGTCATACGACACAGAGTAAACACCATACAGGGTTGCTTTCACGTTCAGGCAGCCAATGAAATCTTTGGGGTTGTTCTTGTAGAGGTCGAACGTCAGCTTGGCCACATCTGTCCGGTGCTGCAACCTGCGCTCACTGAGCTGGCCTCTGGAGGGGCTGTTCTGTGAGCGACAGAAAAGGAAACTTAAGTTCACTGGTGAACCGGTGACCAGCGAAGTGGGCCAAAGGACGGTACCCGGCCCCACCAGACAGACAGTTGGATTACAGGCCGAAGCCGCTCCTGCCGATGATGATGATGATGGGAAAGGCATGACAAAGCAAGGTCAGTGTGAGGTCACCAGAGTAAACATTTAGGGGGAAGGGGGATGCAAATAACAGCAGTCATACATTTCTATGGGAGTTAATTGCTTCTGGGCGAACATCATGCAAATGAGATGAAACCTCTGGGTAATAAGCAACCCCAGCCTTTGATATCGATTTTAAAATTATGAAGGAAGAAATTCATCTCTGGCATTCGCCCTGCATTCTTCCTTCGCACAATACCCGACATATTACACTCCTATTTCAGTTTGAATAAAATATTTGCTTATTAAATTTCACTGAATAGTCAATGTGTTGTTCTTCAGTCTACAGGCTCCATGTACCATCCATATTTATAGCTGCTACAGAAACACATTTCCCTTTCTGTTCAGTCTCTACATCAAAGAATCACTGGCATAACAAACGCTGAATAAAAGCAGATGATCGATATGTTAAGCATCACACTGTGCAATTCAAAGCTGAAGCGGCTGAGCAACGGTGTCACCTAGTGGTTGATGTGAAAAGGGTCAAACACTATCATACTGGATGTGGGGTCCACTTCTGGCCCTTCTCCAGGACCATGAGGCCAGCGTTTTCAGGCAGCGTCTGGAAGAACTCCTCCGTGTCCACCCATGTGCCGTCTTCATCCAGAACCAGCGCGCAGACGCACAGTACACTCAACGAGTCGCTGACCTGAGAGAGCAGGAAACAGAAAGGAACATCAGTGCATCACTTAAGCACACTTCATGAGTGCCGGGTGAACAGTGCTCATTGGAAAACACTTTAGATATGGTCCCTTACACAAAGAGAGAGCATATTTACAGTCAGATAACAAGTGTGGACCTCAGTCTCGAGAACTTTTACCAGAAGGAGTTTGAAACGTGCGTGAGCCTCACAGACGGCGCACCAATAGTCACATTCCATGTCTGTCCGTGGTCTTTTTAATCATCTAAACAACAGGATGTCTCTCTGCTTCCTCACTAATATATATATATATATATATATA
>JAVQJF010051339.1:0-34633 GCA_036023855.1 Gadopsis marmoratus | reverse complement strand
CCCCCCCTCCAAACAAAACAACACAAAACAAAAAAGAAACCTGCGCACACGCGGCTGCGCACGTGAGCGCGCACAAGTATACGCGTGAAGCGTTGAAGCCGTTTAAGAAGCGACAAAAGTGTGGGGCGCAACATGCGCTGTTCGCGCGCACAGAGAAGAGAAAGTAGAAAACAGCCGCCAACAGCGAGCTGTAATCCAGAGTCTGCTGGGTCTTTATACAAGTTACATTTTTCTGACGGGACTAAACTTTGACTAACTTTCTTGCGCTCCTGCGGCCGGAAACGTTAGCAGCTTCCGGTGAAGCCTAATGTGCGGTGATAATATTCAGACCTTGGAGGGTGACGCTGACACTGAGACGTTTCCAGCCTGCAACTCATGATCTATTATCGATTCTTTGATGATTCCCGGCCTCCCCCCCCTCGAACATTAATAACGTCCTCTAAATGATGTCGATATTGTGCTATGTCACATTTAATGACGGAGGGAGTGTATTAAAGAGTGTTTTCGCTGAATGGGGACCAGTGTTCTCCCCGGAGAGCCCCGAACTGGCCCGGAGCGCAGCCTCACAATTGGGCCCCCCGGCCACCCGTCCTGCGCTGCGCGCAACTCCGAAAATTCAGACCCCCTCACCCTCACCCCGCTCCTCCTCCTCCTCCTCCTCCTTCTCCACCACTTGTTCCCCAAATCTCTTCAAGCAGATTAAATCGACTCTTTTATTTCATGTCACTTTCATCTGCAGCGCAGCGCAGCGCCGCCCCTCTCCCTCAGCCTGCGGCGCACAGCGCGCTTCATATCTGGGCTCCGTCCTGCCAGGCGCACAAAGCCAAGTCAGTCCGGTTCCACAAAGTTTCGAATTAAGCTATAAATATGTTTTGTTACAATTTCTAAATGTCGGGCCTAGAAATGTGATTGCAGTAACTGCGTCCGATCAGCAGCATGTTTATTTGCTATGTTTCTATCCTTATAATCTGGCCGCTGCAGAACAGCACGTTTTTGCTGTGACTTTTCACTCCAAGATACCTTGAGTCAATATAGCCCATATTATCAGCAAATGAAATAACACCAAACCATCAAGATGACGCTGGAATGTTTGATACCTTGATGATTCCAAAAAAAAAAAAAGCAAACCCAAACCTTAAGCCCTGTGTTTTATTTACATGTTGGCTGCTTTTCTTATTTGAACTTATTTTTGAATGGTGGCTTTAGAGCATTAATGTTTGCAGTTTAAATGGTCAAAAGTGAGAGTCTATTTACAAAAAGGCACTACACCATGTGTACACAGCCTGTTGCTCAATATTGAATGATTAATATGCAATCTAAAGGCTAATCTTTTGACATTTAAATATAAAGTAAACAACATTTTCTTCAAACCCCCATGCCATAAGTAGAACTGTTAAAACAGAAAGAAATCCCCACCCCCTCTCCGTTTTCTATCAAATATTTATATTTTTGGCAGTAAAGTTGGCCCTGCAGGCCGGTTGCTGGGCTGTACCAAAATACCAGCTTCATAGTAATTAACCCTGGAGACAAAGTTAATGATTAAAACAGTCACGATGTCCCAGCCTCCTCCCTCCTCCTGCTTCACATTTTCACATTGTATCTTTTAGAGCCCATACTTCGTTAGGTGAAATTAGCCAGATAATACAGAGGAGCCTTGTTGAGGGCCGATACATTTCCATTTAGGCCAGCCGCGTGTGTGCGCACACATACACACAACCGCATGCATACACACACATTCCGCTCTGCAATGCAAACAGTCAAAGGGATAACTTTATTTGGTGAAAGGGGATCCTGGAAAGGGCTAATTGAATAAGCTCGGGATCTTTGAAAAACCCCTACCATGGTGAGCGCAGTCATCATGTCATAATTAGGTTTATTGAGGCGCATTCCTTCAATCTGCCTCCATTCCCCCGGGCTCATTGTATCCAGGGCCCAGGCCAATGGCCGGGGGACAAAAGGGAACCATGAGCAGACAATACATGAAAGAGCCATGAAGATTTAGCTGGCTTTGTCACAGAAACCAAGTAGGACTTTGTTTGTGTAAATAATGCGCGTGAATGAAGAACTCGGGTTTCTCTGCCACTCGGGGTGAAGGATGGTGCGCTGCAAATGTAATATGTGGGCATGCACCCTGGATCAGAGCCAGGGCAGAGGAGAGTAGTGATAGGAAGAAGCCAGGGAGCAGCCGGAGGCAAAGGATGGGCCGAGAGCACAGAAGGTGCAGTGTGTTTAACGTGTGATCGTGGTGTTTCCAGAGGCATTTGAGAAGAGACTGACTTTTTTCACATTAACATTTCTACATCAGCTGTTTGCAGTTGTTATCTTAGGGTCAGTGACACTCTGAGCACTCAGACTGTAAAGTGTTCACTGGTAAAACACATTTTTCCAAGATAAGGATTGACTTTTTAACATCATTTCCAGTTTTTGCATACTTAAAGAATCATCAATGACTTCTGTTGCTAACTTGCGGTTCGTTAATAATCATAAATGATGTTTTTGTACCCACAGAATGAACTATTATATATTATTTCAGTAAGCTGCAAAGCTGAAGCAATAATTAATAGCAAGTATTTTGTTAATGGATTAGTGGTTTAGGTCATGTCTTAAGCAAAAATACCCCAACTGCTCTGGGTTTGGATCTCCAACGTGAAGATATCTTTGGCTTTTAGAACAAGACAGATGACGACACCTTGGACTTTAGGAAGATTTTAGTTGTTATTACCATTTGATAACATTGCATGTACCAAAGGATAAAGTGAATAATCAAGAAAATACTTGGCAGATTAACCGATAATGAAAATAACGGTTATGTGCCTTAACAAGTTGCCAGTTGCTGTTTCTGTCTCATCAGATCCGACAAAGACAGAACCTATAAGGTCTCAATGGATCTTATAATAGCTATTGGCTATTACTGGCCTGAGCCAAGTGTCTGGTGAAGAAGGCTCTGTCTGTCCGTTGAAAGAATGAATGTGTCACTCAGTGAGTCCCTGGGCACGAGGGCAAAGGGGGGCACGAGGGCCAAGTGGCGAGCACCAAATCACTCTCCTCTACCCTGGGGCTCTCTCTGTCTCGCTGCCCCTCTCTCCTCATCCCGCGCTCCTCCCGCTCTCGTGAGTTTTTTTCTAATAAGCCCATGCATGATGACTATTCAAGCATGAAAACATAGTTATCTGCAAATGAATGGCTGCTCTATGCTTCATTAAAGCCTCTTTTTCCTTTCACACTCTTATTGTGACCCTCTGATATCAATTCAAAGGGCAATTAATGAATGCACACCAACTTTGAAGTCAGGGAGATTTCTGAGAGGGAGGGGGCTTGTGCGTGCATGCGTGTGTGTGTGTGTGTGTGTGTGTGTGCGTATGTGTGTGTGTAGGGGGGAGGGGGTATTTGGGGTATTCCCCCTTCAAGACCCGCTGTAGCGCCCCAGCCTTCACCCGTGATGGACTAGCCACATTGAGCCGAGAGTGAGCGAGCCCCAAAGACAGTTTGAAGGGAGTGAAAGAGTGAAAAGGCCCAGCGAAGGTCAAGTAGAATGGCTCGCCTTAGAATAAGGCCCCTCTTTATCTGCTGCAAGTATGCACTATAGGCACAACAGCTGGGGGGGGGGGTGATGGTGGTTGTTTTTTAATGTGCATGAGTGTGTTTGTGTGTGTTTTTGAGAAAGTAAGGGAGAATGTGAGTGCGCGTTTTCCTCTCTTGCATCTGCCTGTCTGTTTGTGAGCAGACTCGTGAATTCGTGTGCATGTGTGTGTGTCGGGGCGGGGTTGAGTGTCAAAGTTTGCAGAGGCCAGCAAATGCAGCATGTATGCTGCCGATGGGGGGGACAGGCAGCTGTCAATCACCTGGCTGATGAAGCCTGACTTTCATTCAGAGCTTTGTTAACTAATTAGCCCAGAAGCCTTTGTGTCGCGTCGGGAAAGAGGCTTAAAATGCGTGTTTATGCCGTGTGGGAATATCTTTTGTAGTAACACGCTCTCAAAGTTGAAGGCACCAGGACGACTCGGGAATTGCGATTTCTGATAGATTTGTCTTTCACACTTTACCGTCTTAATCTTCGAGCTTCACAGCGGCAAGCTACAAAAGGCAGTGTGCGATGAAAATGATCAGTTTTGTTTGGGTTTTTTTGAATGAATGTACCGTTCTGTGGAACTCGATTACAGGCATTTCCTTGTTCAAATAGGGATTCACTGCCAAACCAGGAGTTCCTTAGTAATATTTACCATCTGAAAGTTGAGGTAAAAGTAGGAAACTCAGATCTACCTTCACCCATATAACATGAATGCAGCATTATACAGCACATTACTGCTATTCAAAATGGCTCACTAGATCTTATTATACTTGCATTTCTTTGGGTTACAATTTCATAAATTAAGTTGCACTGGATCAAATTCCTTACTTTTTAATGCCTTACTTTGTTGAAGCATGACCATGCAGCTATAGTTGTATGTGCTTATGGACTGCTTTTGTGTTGTTGATGATAGTCTCCTATGGATGATTAGTAGCTGCTGTAGTCAGCAGGGGCAGACTGACAGCAGAATTAAGAGAGATGAAAGCGTAAAACATCCTCCTTGTCAACTATAGAAAGCGAGTATGACAGTTAACCATGCTTAACGGCTCACCTTGTTGGATTTCGACAAGTTCCCCACTGACTGGAGCCGTGAGTCATTTCCAGAGTTAAAAGACAGAGATGAACCTCAGGGTCACAGGTCTCCCCCAACGCTGCACAGGAAACAGGGTTAGAAACACATTTAGCTACAAATGACAGGTAACCATTTCCTTAAACCCTTCACCCGCAACGACTCCCATAATTCTTTGCTGACAGCATCAGACTTTTTTGTGGCATAAAAAGGCTGTGATTGATGACATCGTTACTCACATCATTTTTATTTTGTGTGTGTAATCACAATCCCATGCTAAAAAAAACCCACAACACACACACACATACACATTCGCTGGCACACTCTCATTTACAGGGCAGCTGTGAAGGTTGAAACTCCTCCTCAGCAAGTCAAGTGAGTTCGCCCTCCAACACCCCTCCCACACACATAGACACACACACACACACACATCCACATGCAGACAAACACACACACCATCTTTTTCTTAACCCAGCAGAAAGAGTCACAGATGGGTCCATAAGCTGTCAGTAAAACCATTATCCGGCCCAGCATCTGCCTGTCTTGACTTCTATATACTGTTTAATGCAGTCGGCCAGTCACTTAGTCCCCCGGCTCCTGAATAGGAGCAGCATGGTCGGCCCGCCCAAATAAATGCTACGTTTGTCTCCTCTTTGTTTTGTGTTTTTTGAGAGGGGTAGGTGGAGGAGGGGGGGTATGCGTCAGAGGCTCAATTTACGCTCACTATTAACCAAAGCCCCAAAAGAGTTACTGGGATGTCCGAAGAGGGGTGTAAATAGTCCACATATGGTCAGTCAATTCCCCCAAGTCCCAAAATCCAAGTTTGACACACACCCTTTCACTCCTTCTCTATCTGTCTTACACACACACATGCATACATGCTCAATGCGTACTGTCTCATGTCTCAGTGGACATATTTAAGCCTTTTGTGTCCCCATCAGAAACCCTCCCCCAACCCACCCTAAAAAAATTCAGCAAATGCCGAAGTCTTTCCAACAGTCTGTTTCAGCTAAATCCTCTATTCTCCTCCTTCTTCTCCTCCTCGTTTTTCTCTTCCCCTGGATGGCGTTGCACGGCAGGATCCATTTTGGGCTTTCTTGGCTCCGGAGAGGTTGTTTTGGCTCGGAGTCCCACGCACTGTGTGCCTCTCAGGGCTTCAGTTTGGTTAAATTAAACAGTTTTCTTTTCTCCTCTAACCCCTTCCACCCACCCCCTCCAACTGCTCCTCTCTTATTTTGCAGCTTAATGCTCCTCGGCTCCCGGGCAATCTTGCCGAGGCTGCTTTTCCAGGCCTTGTCCTCCTCAGATAATTGTACCCTTTTAAGGCTCCTATTTCCTCATATTTCGATGAACTGACAAGAGCCCCCTCCCGTTCCTTTAAGCTGAGGTGGAGTGAATGTATACAGTGAGAAGTCAAGTGTTTACAGGAGCTATAAATACAGCATTTTAAGATATAGCATATGTATACAGGCGGGGAGCGATATTATGGTTAGAGTGGATAATTTGATTGGCCAAGGCTATTTGACGGTGCCAAATAGATGTGATCAGATCTTAGGGATAGCGAGGCGATGATGGCAAACAGGGCACTCTGAAACCACAGGTTTACAAGGTTGGAAAAGATCCGGGCACCAGGGGAAAGGTTTCAACCTCTTCTCCCCCTGTCTATTCTTCCCTCTCCTCCTCTTTGTCTCAGTAAGAGAGGTAATATACATCCTGATGCTGATTTGGCATTATTTTTCATTGTTACACACATTTTGGAGAGTATTGTGTGCGTGTGTTTGTGCTTGACCACGCTTACAGGCATGTGAGCAGGGGGGGAGTACTGTTAATGGACGCTAAAGTGGAGACGCCTCAGGGCTGACAAGCTCGATTAACGTAGCCTTAAAATGCATATACAATCAGGGGAAGCCCAGCGCTGTGGACGTGTGCGCGCAAGGTCATGTGCTGGGAGTGTGTGTTTGTGTGTGTTTATGAGCGTTTCAGCCAAGCTGTGGGCAGTCGTGAGCTTCATGATTGGGATTGGGTGGCTGCCCCCCGTCTTGGCACCCTCCTCGCCCCCACGTGTCACCTCATGAATCTTCATCACCTGCCAGGCATGTGGGTGATGCTTACGCAGACCTGTGTGATGAGTAGAATAAACTTATTTTAGGTTTTTGTCTTTAAAGCAACCTAACTTTTGCGGTGTCCAGTGTCCACACACACACACACACACACACACACTCTAGTTGACAAAGAGAGAAATCCAGGAAGTTGTTGGGAGTTTAATAAATAATAATAATACATAATTAAATAATAATAAGAATGTGAAATAGTT
Source organism: Gadopsis marmoratus (assembly GCA_036023855.1). Lineage (NCBI taxonomy): Eukaryota > Metazoa > Chordata > Actinopteri > Centrarchiformes > Percichthyidae > Gadopsis > Gadopsis marmoratus. The sequence continues at coordinate 27,682 of JAVQJF010051339.1, read as the reverse complement.
ATTCATCATCAAAACATTAATTTTTTTTTACCTGAAAGCAAAAGTGAAGTTACTTTTAGTAGGGAGCTTTATTTAACATGTTGCCATCTTATGCAGATAATCAGGCTAAGTTTTATGGGTTTTTTGCTGTAAGATAGCCACACATTTAAAAGGGGCAAATTCATTTTAACTGACTTTCACCCACATTTTATGTCGCCCTGCATCCAAAGGTGACTTTTCTAAAAAAAAGTGCTGTGATCTTCGCAAAAAATAAAAATAAAATTGAAAATAATACAATAAAAAAAATAGAAAATTATCCAAATTATTTAAAAAGACTAAATAGCAATAGTATTTTCAGCATCCAGTTTTTTAGAGAGATTTATTTGTTATAAAAATTTGTTATATCTTATTTTCACCTTTGAGCCAATCACAGTAAACTGATTCATTTTCCAACGACAAGGCAAAACCATACCTGATGGTTGATTTTTTTGCTTTTAGAGGCAAATGATTTCAAGGATGATTACTATATGCTGTAAAGAAATAGAAAAGCTAAAAGAGGAGACAGATGGGATTTTACTGTTTTAGAGTAAAGAGAGAAGATGGGGGATGTACTTCCCTTCACCTCAACTAGTGTCCATGCATTGAAGACCATGGCTGTACTACGCTTCTACTAACAACAACAACAAAAACCAACACAGATGCCCAGACAGACTATCCCCATGGGTGCATTTACATCAGCAACAACAGCCCCTGTTGCCCCTCTCCGCTGCCTTTCTCACCCCCTCAGGTGCTCTTACAGTTCCCTCTGGAGGAAGGGGGTGGGTTTTTTAGGGAGGGGGGCTAGAATGCCCCCGGCTGTGCTCCCATCCATCCCCTAACCCCCCCCACCCCCCACAAGCCTCTTTATGTCCCCCCTCCAGCTCCCCCGTGGGGCAGGTGACAGCCCTCCACTGTGAAGGGCCAAGGGAGCCATGACGGATTCCACAGATGGAGCGTGGAAATCGCCGGCAAAGACCTCAGCTCTGTGGAGCAACAAAGAGCCCGAGAGTCACAGAGAGAAATATGGGTGGAAAGAGAGAGATGGGGAGAGGCGAGACAAAGAGAGGCTGCAAAAGGGGCTGAGGAGGAGGGAGAACGAGAGAGGGAGAGGAGGGAGAAAAAGGTGGTGTTGGGCACATTGGGAGTTTGCTATTTGAAGTGAAAAAAGTGCAAGTTTGACATTTTCTCCACACTTTTTTTTATACACGTGCCGTTAGCCATTTTTATCACGTAATGTTCTACCTGCCAGTTTTTCCTCTCCTGGCATCATTATGGTGCACTGAGCCAGCGTCCCCACAGACATCGTTATCATTTGGCCCCATCGTCTTATCTTGTTGTATCTTAACATCAGGCAAGGTAGCATTCCAACAAAGTGAGGTGAAACAAACTCCACTTGAGTTCTCTATAAAGGATCTGATTCAGGATTGTATCACGACAAGACTCCCGAGACTTCAGAGGTGCTTCTTTTGAAAAGTTCTCAAAACCCCGGTAGCAGTCATAACCGATAGGTAATTCCAAAGTGATTAAGGATTTTCCTGGCCGCCTCAGCTTTCCCAGGGCCCAAATCCCTGTGAAATGCCGAGGAACGTGCATGCTGCTAAAGTCAGGGGGTGGGGGGGTCAGCGAAAAAGCATTCCTAGCGGCCCTCCTCCATGCAGGAACTGGAGAGGGGGGAGCCTACAAAAGGCTTCATCCCTTGTTTTTCAGCCATCCTGTCCAAAACTCCAAAGCCCCACACTCCACACCTTGAATTCCTTCCCCGCCATCTAAAAGACAAGTCCTGCAACCCCACTAGTCATCTAAAACGTTGGCAAGTTTGCCTTTTGGTTGAGAGTGACATGGCCTGCCTGCAAAGTGGTAAATGTTTTCATCACTGTGTTGAAGAAATAGTGTGTAAAAAGTTGTCACACAGTAGCCATTTTGATGTTTTTCTTGGTCGCCCTTAGAGTTTATCATTCCCGTTGACACGCTAATCTCACACACAGGTTGTTAAAGAGCTGGCAATGTACGAGTGCAAAATTGCAAATATTCAGAAGAGGCTTAAGGAAATGTCTCCATTTCTCTCACTCCCCCTTTGAAAATATTTTACTTATTGCCTCCCTCATGCTTGAATGTTTCTTTACCAATTTGCACTTAATGCATGTTAAGTTGACTCCCACTGCTATTGGTGTTGCAAGGAGAAAATCGCCAAAGTGGGAGAGAGGATCAGTTTCACATGAGGGGCCCTGAGCTATTTGGATTCTCTTGTATTTTATTGTTGCTTCTGAGGGGGAACTAATACAGTGCTGCACACAAAACTTCCCCTACGCTGAGGGGGAATTAATTAAGTGTAACACAAAAAGTAGGGGCATTGGCCTTGGTGAACTTAGGAGGGAGCCAATGGGGTGTGTACTGAGCTAAAAAACAAGCTGCTGGCTTATATAGCATAGTTCACAATGGTATTAATAGTGATCTGAGACAGAGATGAAAAGTAGAAACACAAAAGCTGTCAGGACACAAAATATCACTGCAGCTCAATCAGGCTGAAGATCACACTTGATGACCAGTCAAAAGTTATGTATTTCTCAAATTTAGGATATTGAGTCAGTAATCACTGAAAGGTTAGTTGCCTAATCAATTAGTAGACTGATATTAAAATGAATAAATAACTATTTTAATAGAGGATTACAGCTCCTCTGCTATTCTCAGTTTGACATAATTGGAAGTGTAATAAATATTTGGATTGTTGGTCATACAAAGCAAACAATCTGAAGATGTCAGAAACCTTCTTTTTGTAAGGGGCATTTTCCACTATTTTAAAACAATTCATCTGAAATTAATCGGTGATGAAAATAGTTGATAATTGAAGTTTCTTGAATAGGTGAACATTTGAATCTTTTGTGTGTGTGTGTGTGTGTATCAGACATGAGGGGAAATGGGTAAATTGTTAGCAAGGACAGCAGTCCCATCATTGGTCAGAGGTGAGATCTCATATCAAAATGTTGTCAGGTTGACACCAGACTTTACATACAGGGATAATTACATGCATTATAATGACTTGTTGAATTATTAGATTGTTTTTTTGTTTATCACTGTAAATTTGCATGGATTACATTTTTTTGACTAAACATTTAGACTCTTAACGAGTTATATCTTGACTTGTGACTGACTCATCGTGACATCTGATTATCAGCAGCTACAGAAAAAGCGAAAATAGATTAATATCTGCTCCTGCTTACCTTAGTTTTAGATAAGTAGACCAGCATTCACCTGACTGAACAGTTTGTCCTTTGTTCAGGCAACAGCTACTGTCCACACACACACACACACACACGCGCGCGCGAGCACAAAGAATGGCCCCTGGATCCAAATTAGCCTTTTGTGTGGCTTTTAGTCCACCAATCCCCCTGTGGTGCCCTGGGAATCTTGTACGTGGGATTATTCCTTAGGCTCCGAATATTCCTTCTGAATGGAGGTCTGTTTGGCCACAAGACCAGGAAGAAGGCTGATGTCTGATGGTGTGTGTAAAGAAAAGAAAATACCCACCTTCTATAAGTGGTCATGTGGAAAGTAACATTAACAGTTAGTGATTAGTCTATGTGATGTTAGAGCCACCATCAGGTGTTAGGCTATAACATCAGCATGTTTCAAGGTCAGGTGTTCACTTTATTGTTTTATCTGCTAATAAGCTGAATATGTGTGTGTGTGTGTGTGTGCGTGAAACTTTCATAATTTCATCAACGTTTGCCCAGTTAAACATCTGTAATGGGAGAAAATCTCCTCCTGACTGTTTTTTTATTTGTCTCTCTCCTGTGTTTGAACAGCGAGTCACTCAGACGAGGGTTCAGACGTGGAGTCAGAGCCTGATCTGCCGCTCAAGAGGAAGCAGCGGCGCAGCCGGACAACCTTCACGGCGGAGCAGCTGGAGGAGCTGGAGAGGGCCTTCGAGAGGACCCACTACCCCGACATCTATACCAGGGAGGAGCTCGCTCAGCGGGCCAAACTCACGGAGGCCAGGGTTCAGGTACAAAAGAACAGCATATGTTCAACATCCATTTGCAATAGCTACAAAATGTCAGCTTTTTAGGAACTGGAGAGATGAAAAACAGATTTTAGCTTGTTAAACACAGGACTTCATATGATGGATTTTTGAAAGAGCTTGATACGCTCAAGGGTTGTAAATCTGACCTCAGCCTTACAGAGAACCGTGAAATCCTTCAACAGGAGTTAAAGCAAGAAAATGTTTACAAGATGGCAGCGCTCACACATTCACTTCCGTCGAACTTAACACACCAGCATGCACTGACCTGTCCTCGCTGCGAACATCTCACACACACACACACACACACACACACACACACACACACACACACACACACGCACACATGCACTTCTCATCCTCACTCCCAGGGGCCCAATCTGGACTTTCCTTTTTCTGATCTGGAGTGCAGTAAATTCTCCTCCACAGGCTCCATATGGGAAGTGTAAGCAGGCCCAGCATGAGCCCCTTCCATATGGACATGGCATGTCACTCACACACTCAGTGCAACCAGCCATGATACACATCTAACCCACCCACACACACACACACACACCTCCCTCTCACCTCCTTTCAGCTTCACACTCTGTAGGAAACTGGGATAAGTCATACAGTATATGTAAATGTGTGAGCGTGTGTTTACCATGTCTTACAGTAGTCTTTTTTTTACCTCCAAAAATGTCTGATAATACAGTAGATGGATTGTGTAACATTGCAGACATGAAAAAGCTGCTGTCACATAATACACATGCTGATCAAACATTGTTTTCGTCGTCCTTCTAGGTTTGGTTCAGCAACAGGCGGGCGAGGTGGAGGAAGCAAGCAGGAGCCAATCAACTGATGGCATTTAATCACCTGATCCCAGGAGGTTTCCCACCTTCAGCCATGTCCAGCATCCCCCCCTATCAGCTCTCAGACAGCACCTACCCCCCCTCATCTATAGCACAAGGTAAGAGATGAGTGTGACTTAATAAAGGCATCAGAACATTTAGTCTTTATACATTTTGAACAGCCACGTTTTCAAATTAAGTCCAGCGAGTGTCAAGTGAAAATTTTCATCTCAGTGTTAACGCTGCTAGGGTGGGCTGTTTTGGTTTTAATTGCACTTTCATTGATCCCAGTACCAACTACTCAGCACTTTTGCAACTTTTAACTGACAAGCCTGGAGTGTATTAACTTTCTGTGTGGCGCCTTTGGCAGTGTCGGAGCCCCCCAGCACGGTGCATCGCCCCCAGCCTCTCCCTCCATCCTCGGGCCACCAAGCCTCCGGTGGTGGAGGGCAGGGAGAAGGAGGCTCTGCCTACTGCCTCGCCTCCGGTCGCCACTCCTTCTCGGGCTACTCGGACAGCTTTGTGAGCCCTGGAGGACCGGGCAATCCCATGAACCCCGCCATTGGAAACGGACTCTCTCCACAGGTGAGACTACAGCCTAAAATACGTGTATTTGAGCTGCTTTGAGTCAGAAATAGATTAGGATGAATATAGGAGAGTCAGTAAAGCAGCAGACTCTGCGGCTAAAAGAAATTTCATTTAGTTTCATATTGAAGTGATTAAGATTTTTTCATTTAGTGAGAATTTGTGCGATGAGATAACTTCACACTTCAATAACAGTTTCAACTTTTTAATGGAAATCTGTTGAGACACAGTGATTTGAAGCCATAAAAATACTAATATTCTTCAAATTCCTAATCTTAAACATGCATAGTTCAGCTGAAAACTGTTATTGGATTCATTTGTTTTAAGAAAACCACAAAGGTCATGCTCGTCCAAAGATTTAAGTTTGAGTTTTGTTTGCAGTGCATTCATTTGACACACTTGTGTTTTTTTGACACTTTACATGACTCCAGAGACTAAGATGGCATTACTTGCATGGCTAAAACCCATAACATGCCACAGCAGAGCTGGGCAGAGTTAGATCTGAACATGATTTCAAAGAGTTGAACTTGGCTGAGACACGCATAATTTACCCTGTTAGACACACAATGCATGAAGAGCTTTAAAAAGTCAAGCGATATTTCAGCCAGGTGTGGAACACATAAATGCTTACCGATTCATCCACCCGTCTACAACCATAGGTCATATAAACCATATACACCAGGCTCTAGAGTCACACACTCCTCTGCAGCACTGGACGATCGGTCACTCGCTGTTGGAGGACAAACGTGAGATCACTCTAGAAGGACAGAGAACAATTGAGTGTGTGACCAATGAGAAGTGAAAAGACAATTACAGCCAATTATCCAGGCATGAAGTCCCAAGGTCTCTGCACCTAGACAGAGGGGACAACAGAGGAGACGGAGGAGTTAGAGACCCTAACAGGCAGAAAATGAGATTTCAGCTTGGCGCAGTCCGACTGCTCGGAGAGCAGGCCGCAGCAGAGAGGAGAGACGCGCTCGCGCCAGCACACACATGCTCACAGGTCCACATCATTACAGGGACACACACACACGTGCGCACACAGTGCAGATAATTGATCAACTCCGTGACATTTTGAGGCTCAGCTGAGGATTCTGCAACATCTTTTACCCAAATATTACACGACATGGTTGAGCAGCATGGCTAAAGTCGAGTTTTCAACCTTCTGTTTAGATCGGACGATTGATTACAGCGTTTAATTTATAACTTCAAATACAGTAGCGATACAGGGAACAACGAGCAATGTTTTTGGTTTCTTTGGTCATGTTGCTGTATGTGTTTGGTGCAAATAGTGTGTGCTGTGAGAGGATCCCCTCCTCTGAGTCTGTCCTTTCTTTAACTTTTACACACTAAATAAGCGCTAAATAAAACATAACAAACTGCATATATACAATAATGTGCATAGAGGCATCTAGACACAGCCGCTTCGTGGTCATGTATACGAGCGCAAACACTGCTATACACACTATAGCCTCAAGGGAAGCTTCTCGTGATTGCATTCTTAAAATGTTTGCCTCGACATTCCTCCATGTGAAAACAAAGGTTCTAATATAATTGTATATATTTTGTACAGCGGGGAAGGAATGTCCCGTCTCAGATGTTCCCCCCCCCCATCCCGACATTCTTCCCTGCTAACTCCTGGATGCTCTGATTTAGGCCGCTGGCAACGGCAGCATTGCAATATGAAAACCCCTGGATGGGCCCGTGTAGCAAGCGTGTCATGAGGCATGGAGAGGCTCAGGGTTAAAGGGGTAGGGATGATGGGTGGAGAGTTTGGTTAAAGGGATAGAGGACAATAAGCACAAGCAGGAAAGCCACCAAACTAGAATCCACCAGTTTGTGTGTCCCTGAACCCTGTGGCTTATCCTTACTCTCTTTCTGTTTAAACCAAACCCTCCATACGCAGGTTAATTTTTTAGGAAAAAGTTACCGGGCATGGGAGGAAACACAGCTCCCCTCTCCAAATCAACATGGACTCCTCCCCTAGCTGGGAAATGACTTAAGCAGGACCATGTGTGTGTGTGGATGTAGAATAATATGTCACTTAGAGGGCCAAGAGGACCCAAAGAGCAGCGTACCTGCTTCTTATTAGGACAACTGGAGGAGCCTTGAGGCCTTTGCTCTGTTGAGAAGGAGGTGGGATATGATACATTTAGAGGTAGCAGGTTCAGTTAGACTTACTTTCACAAGTGATAAAGCCAGTCTCAATGTCTTATTAACGGTTTACTGAGCACTTTGATGATGGACAGGTAATCTTAGCGAGCGTTGAAGGGGGGTCGGTGGTATCGAGTCTGTTTTGAAACCAGTTGAAACGCTTTGCCCCACGGCTCTTTTCCGTCCTTTGCTGGCCAAGGAATATTCCCCCAAATTTGATTATCTGGTTGCTAATAAAGACCAGGTCAAGAGCTAATGCATTTCTCAAACTGCAAATCTTTGCTGAGGTCGAAATAGAGCCGAGCTCACACAGACCTTTCTTTTGTGTTATCTTTGTCGGCATATCTTTCTCGGAGATAAGTTATCTTGTGCCATGGGTTTTTGGAGCAGTGTCAAAAAGGAATTTTAGAATAAGTGGAGCTGTGGATCTGAGACAAATTGCTTAATTCTTCCTTTCTGGTGCTATCTCTGTCTGGCTGGGATGTGCATGCTGGGAGCCTTTTGATGTCCGCGACAAGGGGATTTCCTTTGTATGTCTGAGTGTGTGTATGTTTGTCTCGGCGTCTGTGTTGATACATATAACACACACTCCTGTGCTCGTACGCTAAAAATGAGAGACGCTTCATGTATTCTAAAGCCTTGCCAGAAGCTAAAAATAAAACAGAAATCATATCTTACACATATGATGCTCCAGCCCTCTTATCTGACTTGTAAAATAAGCCATCTTTTTCGCCGACAAGGATTAGTGTTTGGGCCGTTAAATGTCACTGTAAAAATTCCACATTTCTGTAGTGTTCTCCATAATTCCATGGATGCTGTTTATATGAGCAAACAAATGGAAGGGGACAAAGCCATTGTGCCTTGCTCATTTAAGTGTATGAACCACTGCAACAACATTAGAGCCATTCACAGTGCTCTGACAGAATACAAAATACACCCCAAAACTAATCGAACTTTCAATTCTCTCTCTCCTTCATTCTTTCCGATCAGGTGATGGGTCTGCTGAACCCGGGCGGTGTGCCACATCAGCCCCAAAGCGACTATGCCATCTCCCCTCTGACAGGTGGTCTCGAGCCCCCTGCTGGCATGGCGGCCAGCTGCAGCCAGCGCATGGATCACATCAAGGGCCTGGAGGGTCTCACCAGCGTTCCCTCCATGTCGGCTCTGCCCTCCCTGCCCAGCTCCCAGTCATACTGCACCCCCTCCTACAGCTCACCGGGCTACACCGTCGACCACATGGCGTCCTACCAGTACGGCCAGTACGGACAAAGTAAGGTCAATAGACTTTTATTCTCACCTTTCACTTCCACACCCAGACCAGCAAGGACATATTCAAACAAATTTCCCAAATGATAATAAAAAACTTTGCTCACACAAATACTCATTTGTAATGAGCTTTGTAAAGAGCTTTACAGTGCAGTTAACAAAAAAGCAAGCAGATAGAGAGCAAACACCAGCAGCAAAAGGAGTGAAAGCAATGAGTGTAGGACGAATCATAAAATTAAACACAAAAAAGACATATTCATTTTCCTACAACATGTGGTGGAGAAATAGTATGAAGTAGCATAAAATGGAAAATTGTACTCAAGTACAGTACTTTGGTAAATGTACTTTAGAGATACAATGATAGTCGATTAAACGATAAAAAAAAAATGAAATGCCAACTATTTTGATTATTGTCATTTTTCAAGCAAAAATATAAAAAGATTTGCTGCTTTTCTTTGTCATTTATGACAGTAAATTAAAATTCTGTGGGTTTTGGACTGTTGGTTGGATAAAATAGGCAATTTGAAGATGTCACTTTGAGCTCTGGGAAATTGTGATAAGCATTTTCCACAATTTGTTTTGCATTTTATGGGCGATACAATTTATCGATTAATCGTGAAAATAATCAGCAGATTAATTGATAATTAAAATGATCGTTAGTTGCAGCCCTAATATACTTAGTTACATTCCACTACTGCCACTATCAACTGACTCCATCCACACTGACTGCAGTTATTTTATAATCCGACGCTTGACATGCTTTAAAGAATGAGAAACCCTGCTCCTGACATGAAAACTTGAATCACATTGAATCGGGCAGGGCTGATGTCATGTGTGGATAAAGTATTGCTGTCTGGACTTATGACTGACATCAGATGAATCACGTTTCCAATTGGTCTCACTGGGTTTTCCTGCAGATTGATAGCTTTTCATGCAAAATCTGGTTTGAAGAATCTCACCCCGCTCCTGGGTTAGAAACCTTAATGAGAACAGAGCAGGGAATGGAAGCGGAATAGGGGAATAAAACACGCCGACAAAGCTTGACTTACAGACAACAATGTTGTTGCATAGCTTGATTCAGTGACGAATAGCACATTTTGTAATGATGTGAATGAGTTTACAAAGCATTATAGTAGCTGCGTGGTTCTCTCATTGGCTGACATGATTGATGTAAGTTGTGTACAAAACTCTCAAATTGCTTAAAAAGCTGGTTTCAGGGCTCAGAGATCACAACAAAACAGGATTGTTTTTAATATATGACCTTATGTAAGTTGAAGATCTTTCCAATGTTCTAGTGCAAACCGCTGCCTGGTTTTATTATAGTGGCTTTTCACTTATTTTCAGTGGAAGAATTAAGACATCTGAACCAAGTCAACCGATTCTGGTAGTCCAGTGGTGTAAGACGCATAACTTGTAACCACAAATCCCTTGCTTTGATTCCAAGGATGGAAAATACAGTGTTTGTGCAGACGGCACACAGGTTGCTACAGTACCGCTTGTTAAAGGCAGCAAACATTTTGCATGCAGTCTCAAGTGTTGGGGTTAATTGTGCAGATCAGAAGCGATCAGCCAGGCGCTGATACTGAAATCTGTGGTTAGGTAGACTGTCGAGTCAGCTCCCATCAGGGTGAAGTGTAGCTCTAGTGGTGGGCGATAGCCCTCCTCAGACTGTTTGCCCTCAGAGAATACCTACCTGTCCAGCAGTGAGATGGTCTTTTCACTTCACATTACTGTTACTTTAAGGGTTAAAATCAACTTCAAACAAATCTCCATCGAATTTTGGAAGGCAACGTCGTTCTCCGTCACAGCATGATTACCAGATTTCCAATTTTGGTCCACAGGGGGTTGACCAATCAGGTTCATCCACTGACCCTGTGGCAACCTCGAGACAACCAGGCCCTTCAAAGAGCATGGCAACGGTCCAAGGAGTCTGACTGCATGTAGGCCTAAGCTCTGTGGGGCGGCAGGTATCAAATGAATATCTGACTTAATATCCGAGAGCAGCAAATGTCTAATGAAATATCTCGGTCAAATATCTCAAAGTGAACTGAATAAAGAATTAGGGTGACACACGTGCAAAACTCTAGCATGTGGCACCGTGCGTGTGCGCACACACACAAGCTCAAAGGCAGCCACCAGGACAGCGCACGCGCTCACATACACCTCCACAGCGTTACAAGCCTGAGCAGTGCATCTTGATGTGATTAATCAGTGCGACTGGATAGCCAGTGTGCGGTTGGGTTTGGAGCTGCAGAGGAAAGGTCCTTTCTGGGGGTGGACGGATGCTAATAGCCTCTGGCAGGGCGGCTATTAGAAACAGGTGCTAGGACTGAGGTCAGCTGGGGAAGCAGCATTGAAGGGTGCTCCTCCAGGTTCCAGGCTAAGAGACCGGTCCGTACTGCTGCACATTTTGATGACATGTAGCACTCACTGGACGGCCTCACGGAAATGTCAGTGGTAATCCATGAAATACTTGTTTGTTTTTATTTAAGTAATGCATTGCCATAATGGCATTGCACTGGTGTTTTTGGGCAGCCTTTTGCAGAAGTCACCTATCAATCAGTATGCCCAATACTGTAGAGTCGTTCTCTTTGGATTCAATTCAATTCAATTTTATTTATATAGCGCTATATCATAACAAAGTTATCTCATAGCACTTGTTAATATAGAGCAAGATCCTCTGTCAATTAAGTTTCTTTAGCTGTTGAGCCACGTTGGCAGTCAAAGCTTAACAATTACTAAAGTCTTCCAGAAACCACAGACATAAAACACATCACTCCAAATGTGCATTTCTTGTGTTTTGGGTCTCCAGACTCCAGACATTAATTTCAGTGTTTTATTATGGGTTTTATAACAGCTTGATCTCTCTAAACATAGGTAACACCACTATGTACTGTAGGAAAACACACTGTACAGTTCTTGTCACGTGAACAACAAAAGGCTATATATTTGTTCATGCATTACCCATATAACATATAAAACATACATAATGTTGTTATTTGGTGTAAAAACAACTCTTTATATGTCACCGTCATCAGATATGTCAGTTTGTGGCAAAGGAAGTTTAATACTTTTCTATGTATTTTCTTTTATTACAGTCAGAAGAAAATTAAACAAATATTATAATTAATTGAAAAAAACCAAGCTGGATTATTATTATTATTATTGGTATTATTTTTACACATACAGCAGTGGAGTCTTGGGACCCCAAACAATGAGGAAGTAAAGCCCATGTCAACAAAACACAAGGGTCAGTCAATGCTTTGTAACTGAGGGTATGTCCTCTATTTTTCTTGAGTTTGGGGGCTCTAGCAACTTTGTAGAATTACATTCTACAATTTAACAAATATGACATATTTCATGTTACTACTTTAAGTCCAATAAATATAAAATAATATACAAATCATTCAGAATTTCTTCACCAGAATTGTATTGTTAGCAGTGTGGAGGAGGCTTCAAAGTAGAGTTTAGACCATGTCAGGACATACAGTCTACAGAAAACACAGTGAAAACAAGTGAACGGTTGACAGAATACACTGAATACATACATAATACAATGCATGACAAATCCACATAAATAAAACATTTTAGAGATGTTTTTTGGTACCTGCTCAAAATCTTCTGGGGATGCGGACTTACTAGAAGTTACCTTACACCCCAAGCCCCTGTTAGCACATGCTACACTAACAATAGCCATATGTTAGCGGAATGGCATGCTAAAACACATGCCCAAAATTTATTGCAGCCATATATCTCTTTTATCATCTTTCCAGCTTATTAAAAAAAAATCCCTTTTCACTGGTAATACTTTAACAACTGTCTCATCTCTTTTTTTTTTCTACAGGTGCCCTTCCTTATCTGAGGCCTGAAATCACCTGATTTTGGACTTCACAGTCTTCACACAGGTTTGTGTGTACAGCGATGGAAATCTTTTAAAATCTGGACCAAACATTTTGCGACCATTTACCAGGACACATTCTCTACTGCAGGACATTGTATTATTCATTCTTAGTGGAAGAACTGGACAAAAAAAAGAAGGGACCACGAGAAGGAATACCAAACCAAAAACTGTTAATTGACTGTGAACATTGCTGCATCAGTATTGTAGACGAAAGGCAGAGGTGCCACTGCTTAACATGGTTGGACCGGTGGAGCTTTGACCATCTACAGAGCCGTGAAGAGGCACTTTTCCACAGGCGAATCCAGTGACCAAACACCATTGGTGGACAGCAAACCCAAATCTATCGTCACAGACCTCCAGCCTTTGAGCTGATGGAGATGTTTACATATCTTAGGGCCACATGAGTACATATGAAATACCGTGTATCTCCAAATGAATCCCCAAATTGTATCTGCCTGAAAGGGGAAAAGAAAAGGGCTTTGTTGATTTTATTGCATTTATTTGATATCTCTGCATCCCACACATGGAGAGAAATTCCAGAGACAGAGAAAACAAACGTGAGCAAACGAATCTGTGGGTTTTATTGTATCCGAAACTCTAATGTACACCACAGCTGGACTGCAGAGAAAGTTCATTCAAACATTCCTCCTGCCTCCTCCCCCCCCCCTCTCTCCTCCCTCCTTTCTGTTTTGCTCCTTCTATCTCATTGATGTTTCGGACGGTGAGGCAGGGATCCCGGCCTTTTGTAGTCTTAGAGAGGAAATCGGTTGAGGTCAGGGGGTGACTTTAGGGAAAGTGACAGATGAGAGAGCGGTAGAGGAGGGCAGCAGAGAAGTGGCTTTAAAAGGGGTGGGGGATAGGCAAGATCGATCACAGGGTTAAAAAAAAACCCTTTAAAGATCCTCTCCCGGCGAGAAAAAGCCACCAGGTCACAAGTCACGACCAAGAGAAACCGAGAGGCCGAGAGGCCGAGAGACTTAAGACTAAAGACAGCCATTCTCCCAGCTGACCAGAAGTGCAATATCATGTATCTTAGAGTCAACCTGTCCATTACAACACAAAAATAAAATAAAATTCAAACGTGCCTTTAAAGGCCTACGAAACCCTTTGGATTCATACTCTGCATCTAGTTTGGGACTCTGCAAAGGAACAACACACGGGCCTTTGAAGGCTTTTCGGTCCAAAAGAAATGCAAAACGTTGTTAACGTTGCTGTAATAGGACTCTGAGGGGACCACATTTGTGAGGACTGAAGTCAGCGTAGTGTCATGAGGAGTAAGAATGAATCAAGGGAATGCCAGTGTAATCAGAAAATGACCAGGAATGACAAAGCCAAAACTGTATTTTTGTTATTATTGTTTTGTGTTGCCTGGGACCTTTTTTGTTTTTGTTTGTTTTTTTTTGGCATACGCAGACATCCCAGACATATTTATTGTCATAAGTGTACTGTATGGCGACAGTGCCATAGTAAAAATTTCCCACAATGTACAAGTGAGTGACAATATTTAATCCATCCAACTACAGCTCAGAATAACAGAGTGCCTTCATCAGCACTCTTGTTTTGTATATCTTTCTATGTTAGAATGAACCAGTGCTTTCATTCCTTTGATATATTTTTTGTATTACTGGACAAAGCAATATGACATAAGGTCGTGTGTACAAGCGCATTATCACTACTATTTATAATAAAAATTAAAAACTCTGAAAATAGCTGCTGTTTTATTTCATTTCTTCTTCAGCTGACAGTAATTTCTAAATGGAGTCTTTGTATTTATTTTTGCCGCAACGTCAGAAAAAGAAAGCGAGTGATTGTGATTCACTTTATAGAGGAATTCAAATGCAAGTGCACTCGGAGACAAATGTGTACTTTTGAAGGCGCTCATGTGAACCCTCCAACCAAAATAGGCCCGGCCAAATGGGGATCACCAGACATCAGATTTGACACGGAACACAACAGGCTTTCTCACGGATGGCCGTCAATGCTCAGACATCTGCATTGGTGTGTATTAATACCCCCGCTGGCCCCCGCTACTGTAACAAACTGACTTTTGTTTAACAACCTCTCAGATGAAGAGAACAAGCCTTAAAGCGTTTGGGACTAACAGCACACCCAGCCCCTCCAAAAACCTCTGCAGCCCATCCGCCCTTCTTACATACACAGGGCCCACTCTGTGTGTGTGTGTGTGTGTGTTTGTGCACCACATGCATTCATACATTATGTTCATGTTCACATATAGTGTTGTTTCTGTGTGTGTGTGTGTGTGCAGCCTGAGGGTATTAAGCCTAATTATAACATTCTTCTGATTAATCGCGTCTGCTCGCAGGCCTCGGAGGGGCGGCGCTGTGTGCAGCTCTTGCAGCGGGACCACACACTCTATAAATAAAGTCTAAGTCAGTAACAACGTTATGGATCACTCATAGTCTTGTCAGCTCTGTTTGCTAAGCCTGAATAATTTAGCCAATGAGAGGACACAGACACACGCCAACACGCACACACACACATACACACACACACACACACACACACATGCTGGAAAAGTACAAGCAGTGGCGCTTTAATCACGTGTGGCGCCCACAAACACTCCTGCGGATACACACTTTGGCATATGGATGTGCACATGCTGCATGTAGGCACATTTGGGCACACACACACACACACACCCACACACACACACACACACACACACACACACACACACACACACACACTGTTTGCTTTCTTAATCAGTCCATACCATTAAAGATGAAGACAAATCACACCTGCAAACATTCCGAAGCTAAGACATTACTTTTATTAATGAAGCCTCCCCTGCACTGAAAAGGCTATTATTTCTTTAATACACCCCAGAGTGTAGTTAAATGGAACTTTTTAAATGGTATTTCATACTGCCAGATAATGACAGATCTTTGGATTATTGGACCCTTGCCTGGCAGCAGGACTGCCAACAGGTCTTTTTGCCCCTTACATAAAGTGATATTTAAATAAATCCAAGTTAAATAATAAGACATTTTCCTAAAATTATTATTCTAAATAGAAAATATGTTCTATGTTCTATGTTCTTAAAGCACAAATATAAGCCACTGGCATTGGTCAGGTGCGCATTACAAATGCATTAAATCATCCTTGCTTTTTCTTGACCATTTAATTTTATAGCAGTACACAAAATAGTAACATCCCTCATTTGTCTGTTTGCTAAAAGTCCCTTTCTGTGTGCACTCCTCTGGAGGGGGATTGCTGGCTCTGGGCTGCAGTGAATTTATTTATCAAGGTGTTAATTCATTTTATGTTGTGCATAGTGTGAGCTGATGGTTTTAAAGACTCTCCTGCTGAGGCAAATATGCTCCTGCTGCGCTCGTGTAGACTTCTGAGTGAAATAATTGTTATAAAATGGAAGAAGTTAAACATTTCCACACACATACGCAGCACCTCACGCTCCGTCGTTGTCGCGCTCAGACAGACACACACATTGAGGGAAACACTCATGGTCTTGTATAACCATGTGATCCAGCAACTCACATCTTAGACAACCCCCTGGGTTAAAGAATTTGTTTTTTTGCTCAGTGTTGTGATCTAACATGACCTCCAGATTATGTCCGCAGCTGCTTCTGTCGTTCGCACTGTGTTAAATGTGTGTGTGTGTGTGTGTGTGTGTGTGAACTCTTTCTGATTGTCTCTACCATGTGTGTCGTGGCTATTTGATGGAGTGCACACAGTAAATAACTTAGAAACTCATTGGCACACTGACTCAGTGATCAGTACAGACGTTTTTCAGTTTGAATCTGATGACCAGCTGGCTGGTGTTTGCATGTTCTCCCTGCGTCTGTGTGGATTTGCCCCAGATGTTCCGGTTTCCTTCCTACAGTCCAAAGACATGCAGGATGCAGTGGGTAAAACAGAAAGTCAGTCGAGACGTGAATGTGTTTGTCTGTCTATATGTGAGTACGGAAACAGGACCAGCAGCTAAAAGAATGGATGAATGAATGTATGAACCTTCACAAGGATCCATTTTCAATTATGTAAATTCATAGTATACAGCTTTTATTACATTTGCTAAGGCAAAAAAAAAACATGACTTAACTCGTGGCCTACTTGTATCCAATCCAACCATAGTTGTCTGACAAATATCTAAACACTCAATACTGTTGTGAGGTTGAGAAACACAAATGTGTTTTTTGGAAATGATTTTTCCCTCTCTTAAGGTGCCAGAACCCAGATAAAAGGCCGTATGAAACCACTGCCAACTCAAAATCTTGTCTGGAAAATAATTATAACAGACTTTTGATCGATAGTTTGTTCATACTGACTCATACTCATACAGTTACATAACATTACAGTCTCAAGAATAAAACAAAACAACTATACAGTTCAACAATTAAGCAAACGCATCAGTCCAATTACAGACCCAGGCTGTTTCTTTTCACACTTTCTAAGTGTGTAAATTCAGAATTGAGATATCGCTATGTTTAGTGAGCTTAGACGCCATAAAATAACAGTGTTGTTTCAAGCATCAACCCATGATCAGGTTTTTTGTATTTCAGTGTCGCCCCACCACTGCGTAACTATTAGTATGCCACTCCCCAAAATACCCGATCAGTCCTGCTGGTTCTGCACAGGAGGTAATCAGGTGGAAGGACGTGTTTTCGATGCGTCTCCTACATTCCCCAGCCTGCCATACAACCCCTGTACACACACTTAACCCCTGACACTCCCCAGCGTTCACACACTCTGTCATCACAGGTCCTGGCTGCTGCTGACCTGAGCACTAACACATGCTGGGGACAATTTAACCTCTGGACCTCCAGACGGAAAAACACATCGACAGAGGAGGGGGGGGGAGCAGGAACAGAGAGAGAAGGATTGGGGATCAGAGGTTTATGAGACTGGCAGACACCCAGCAAACAGTACACAACTGTAAATTGATATCTTTCCACATTATTGCTCTAATTTGTTAAATTTTCTAGCTCTTGACTCCGTCTATACAATATATGTCTTTTGTCATGGGTCAGCTATGTACATTCCAAATTTTCATCCTATTGGTTCATGTTTTCATCCTAACTCCCATGGATGCTGTTAGGTTGACTGTATGACACCGGGGTTTAGGGAAGGTAAAACGCCTGGTGGTTGAATTACAAACAATACTGTTTTACTCAGGTGACACAATAACAATGCCTTTCACATGTAGTGTAATTATTTTCTCTGCTTTAGTTGTACATTTTGTCAACTTTCTTTTCTTTCTTGTACTTTTTTTTTTTTTTTTTACTTGGATGATTCATATCTTCCAATTCCAGTATATTTGTTGCTTTGCTTCCGCAGCTTCCCCAGAGGGAATCAATGAAGCTTTTATCATGATTGATGTTATGTTAACTAAAAGAGGCAACATGGCAAATATTGTGTCTTGTGTGTGAGAGAAATCGCACAGCGGAGTCGTCTTCGCTTGGCTCACTGAGAGAAATAGAACCAGTAGAAGCTCATTTTCATTGGGGCCATTAGTGTACTCATCACAGCTTT
This sequence comes from Gadopsis marmoratus, assembly GCA_036023855.1. Classification (NCBI taxonomy): domain Eukaryota; kingdom Metazoa; phylum Chordata; class Actinopteri; order Centrarchiformes; family Percichthyidae; genus Gadopsis; species Gadopsis marmoratus. The sequence continues at coordinate 9,402 of JAVQJF010051339.1, read as the reverse complement.
ATGGTCAGCCTGCGTTAGCTGATTTTCCCCTTGGGGGCAGCGGAAACGAGCTGTAAACACTATTGTCACCTTTTAAGTTGATATGGCAAACATATTAGCAAACAGTTGCTAATTTAACACAGCCAGCAGATTTGACAATATTAGCATTCAGTTGGAGTACTGTTTCTGGCCACCTGATGAAGTTAGTCCAGTTTTGCTTTCGATTTCTCCTGAAGGAAATATTTGGCTCTTTAGCTGCTAAATCCTCCACTATCTCCACCTGCTAGTTTCTAACTTTGTCTTTGTTCTGCTGCTTGGTGATGAGCAGGTAGTGCACAGGGGGGTTTGCGAGCACTGTGATGCTGTGAGAGGGAACCGAAACAGCGAGCTAAAGGATGCTAAAACTCTCTGTAGAGATTCTCTGTGGGTTCAACACGACCTCACGTGAGTCATTGCTAAAGGAGTGAAATGGCCAAAAAATTGTCTGACACACAACCACATTTAAAACTATAAATTGTCCTTTTTACACTTCAGAGGTTTCATTGCTTTAGAGGTACTGCTAGGTGCATTATGGGATAATTCCAAGCTCTTTTCTTGTTTCCAGGCAGTAATCTAACAGCATACTGTATATATTCTTGACTGTCCTAAGGGTTTCATATTTTCTTTTCATTGTGTGCATTATCGGTGACAGTGCACTAGGCTCCAGAGGTTACAGCTAGCTTCAACTTTTGCGCGCTAATAGCGCGATGTAAAGGAAATGACGAAGCAGGCAGCCTAGGTTACCATATATCATTATTAAAAATAAATAAACAAATTGTATCTTAAAATTAGTAGTGAGTTTTAATGTCAGTAGTATACCTCCCCAAAGAACATAATTTTGTTGAAGGTTAATTTAAAAAAAAATGTGTGTGTGAATTTATCTGGAAGCGCTGCCTATAATTGAAAGTGGATTCTTTTCAAAAATTTGAGCTATTCTTTTAAAATAAACATATAGATCATAGCAGCTTTAAATACACTGCTGCCCTCTTGTATTCTCAACGCTGTGCTAGAAGTTGTAAATTTAGCCATATTTTGGTGAGGCTATAAGTGCTTGGAACATATTGAACAAATATGGATGGGCAGCTTAGAAGCTGGTCATGATGTCGGTATAGTTTGACCATTTTCTAAAGATATTGTGATACCTTTTTTCCATCATGAAACCATCTCACCGTTGGAATCAGTTGCCATGACCTGAGTCCAAACTCACCACAGCTGCTGTTCTATGAGAAGAAAGGAAACCACAGACCTTTTACAACCATTTTCAAGCCAACACTGGGTGAGTGTTTGATGCTCAAATGACAGCTCTTAGTATCACTTGAGTCTGTTTTGACAGCGGGGGAGCCAAGCAAAAATAGCAACAGAAAAGCAGGACTGACTTGTTTCATTTTTTTATGGTATGACATGATGAGAGAGTAGGGAAGAGAGAGAGAGAGAGAGAGAGAGAGAGAGCAGAGGATTGCAGACAACAATATGTACACTGTTTTTTTTTTTTATGTGTGTCAGCGGAAGCGATATACAGTATGTCGGTTCCAGCTTGCATGTGTTTCTCTGTAAAGGCAAAAAAGACAACTGGCAGACAGTGACGCAGATCAGAGGGAAAGGGCTGGAGGAATGAAGTCAGACAGGAATTTCTAGGAAATGACGGCTAGCAAAAAAAACAAAAACAAAAAAAAAACCCCAGCAACGTGACTGCATCAATACGAGCGCTGTGCCGATCTCCAGCCTCGCACTGGCAACTGCTTTTAGGGGCTTACTTTGCCCAGAGAAAATCACATGTCCTGCCTCTGTGGGCACTGAAACTGTCAGGGGCTAAACGGTGGTTTCAGGGTCTCCTCTATGCAGCACTGCATTTGACTTAGAGGAACACTTTTAATATCATGATACAATAACATGCCGCACACAATTTTATTACAACTAGGTGATGTTATTGAGCGTTGATTGCAATCACAAACAGGAAAGCACAGAAAACATTAGAAGTTAAAACAGACTTCCTGACAAGGGCTTACTTCGTGCTAATCTCTCCCGACAGTCATCTGGACCGACACACAGACATCTGTCAGCAAATCTCTGCTCACGTGGATTTACTCCTGTCTCAGATGACTTTACCCATGGCTTCTACTTATGGACATTTCCCTCGGCTTAAAGGAAAAATCAGCTATACGTATCTGTTTTTCAACTCCACCCCCCACTGATAAAAAACCAATCAATGCCCAGCTTGTCTTTTTACGGCTGGTAGGCCTTCCCTGGAAAGAAAAGATAAGATTTGGGGTCGCAGGAAATTATGCGTTTTATGTTTGGGACGTGTTGGCATTTCGTGAACAGTAGCAGTCACTCTGTGCAGACAAAGAAAAACTCCAACTGCATCAGAAGAAGAAAGAAACCACAAAACAAACTGAACAGACCTGTGGGATCTGTTGCCGTGTGGAATGCTGATTTAAAGAAATACGCCTGTTTGCTGCCGAGCATGGATTAAACAAACAAACAGATTTTCTTACCTTTATGTAGTCTGACAGAGCCAGACTAGCTGCTCCCCCTGTGTTTGCAAACCTTTTGCTAAGCTAACCAGCTGCTGTGTGTAATTTCATGTTGAACGGACAGATGTGAGTGGTCTCATCTAACTCTCAGCAAAACTGCTTTCTATGTTTGACAGAGTATGGATGTTGTCCCTTACTTCTTACAGTTATTATCATCAATTATTGCATCACAAGTTAATTCAAACACACTGCACATACACCGTAGAGGAAAAGATGCCAACCAAGAATTACCCAAAATCTCTTATGCACACCATATGTGCTCAGAAATCACTTTGAACTCAGAAGTATATGCATATAAAGATGAAATGTTCAGGAGGAGTCCTTCTGGGTTCATGTCGCTTGCACCCTCTCTGACATATTGGATAGCTCTTTGTGTACCTTGTCTTCTACAACGTTTGCCACTACATGATGACTCACGCTAAACCTGCTTGTACTTAAAAAAGCGAATTTTGTTTGCAGGCTCCACAGCAGCAAAACATATTTTTACAAAGGTTTGTAAAGATCTAAGACAGAGATGGTTTTTGATGAGTTTCTCTTTTATGTTATGTCCCTGTGTCCCCACCAAACCACACTTTCAAACTTAAAACGTTATAAGGCAACAAACTTAAAGTTAACAGAATAATTTAATTGAATAAATCTGAGTTAATTTAACTGAATTTCTTATGTTTTGCCTAGTTAGCTTGTCCAACTTAAAATTCTTACGTGTTACCTTAGTTCAAGTCGTAATATATTAGATATTTTCTTTTTTGTTGTTATAGTGTCACAACTTTGATTTTTCACTTCTGTTGATTTACTCTAAGTCGCACATTTCCACAAATGTTCAGTTTATTTGATTTTTGATGATTTTCAGGTTCAGTTAGGTTTATGTTTGTTATTTGTTACTCGGAAAGCAGGGCAGATCTGATCCCTCATGGGTTACTGTGTCACATTGTTACTGGTTTTGCTGTATTGCTGACAGTCAGTCTATGCCTGTAGACTGCTTGAAGTGGATCTTTGTCAGGACTTACATTGTTTTGTCAAAGACCATGTGAATCATCAGAGACAAACAAATAAAAAGACACATAACAATCCATCATGTTACAGTCTTCAAATTAGATTAAAATGTTTAATGCATGCTGGGAAGCACAGTACATGATAATAATCAAACAAGTGAATGATCAGTTGAGTATGAACTTCATTTGACTGAACTTGTGATTTTGAGTTCTGAAAGTGATAACTGGACAAATTAAATTGACCTGACTTGAAACGGACAAACTTTATCCAATTACACAGAGTTAATAATAAGAGAACAGTTTACTTAATGTAACTCACTTAGAGATTTTAAACTGTAGAGGTTTCTGTTGGTTGACACGAAGTCAATTCTGAAAGTGGATTTTCTTAGGGTTAGGATAACCCTGATCAAATAAGATGTTGAGATCTCAGGAATCATGTTTTTTTTTCAAAAATGAAATTTCTTCTATAAATGCTGAAAATGTATATCGCTAAGACCGAACAACTTGCAATCCATATTTATTCCATGAATATAAATGGGCATTTTTACAATGTGGTCACTGCATCATGAAAGGAAAAGCCCAGTGTGACCGAAGAGATCTGGGAAATGTAATGTAAAAAACACAGCAAGAAGGAGACGAAAATGCAGTGTTTTTAATTCAGAACCAATGAAATGTGAACTGCATGTTATATTCATTCAGTGTAAGTGAAGCTGTTGAGGAAGTGTGCCTCTCTGTAAACTGTGTTACAGGACATATGTTACCATACTGTCACATCAGCAGAGAATATGAATCCAATATCCATTTATAATTCATGCTTTGCCTTTGTCTTTCCATGGGCTCTGTGCTGGCTCTGTCTGATTGACAGGGGAGCGCCTATGAGTGCATTTGAGACTTTATGAGCGCCGCGTGGCTGCAGATTGTGCAACAGTATCGCCTACGAGTTGCACGGCCAATGCAGCGAGGTTTGGCCGGGAGCCTGAGGACAAACTGGCAACCCTGCATTTGTGGTTACGTCATGCTGGCGAGTGTGAAAGCTGAAAAGACAAGGGAAAGAAAGTGGGTGATTAAGATGCAGAGTGAATTAAGAGGAAGAGAAAGGAAAAACAACCGAGTTGGCTGTAATTTGCGCACACACATCCTTCCATAAGGGCGTGGCACTGATGGTTTGTGGCATTTGAGGTGAAATCTGTAATCCCTTGGAGAAAGCAAAAATGGAGGAAAAAACAAAGAGTAACTCCCAGATCAGAACCAAGCTGGGATGTTTTTAATGCAGATGGACGGAGGCAGATGTTAATGGTGGCCAATATGTTTTTTGAAGGATTCAACCGACTTCGAAAAATACAGCGTCTCTGTAGAGCTTGTCTGTCGGTGGGAAAGCGGTGGGGAGGTATGCAGAGTGTTTCTTGGAGAGCTATGCGATGTAAAATGCTGGAAGTGGGATAGCAGCTGAGGCTGTCCAGCGCCCATGAATCAGGCTGAGGCACCGTGAAGCAGTGGCCGTCATAGGAGCCAGATGGGCCCTTGGCTCGGCACTGGCAGGGATGAAGGAACACACACACACACACACACACAGGCAGGATGGGAACAAACAGGCTCTTATGTGCACTGCAGATTCAAACCTGGAAATGCAGGCTAACGCAAATACACGCATGTACACAACCTTTTCTATAAAACATAGCCGCTAAGATTCATGTGCATAAAGTGCACGTAAAACATGCAATGTGGCAGAAACAAGGACACACACCGACTGATATGGGTTAATTTTTTTTTATGGAAAAGGAACCCCAAATGTGACAAAGCCAGGAAAATGTTATCCGATCTGTCAAGAACATAACTGATTCCATCAATAAATAATACTGTTGGTCAAATAATATAATATAACACTTTCTTCGTTATACTTGAACCTCCAATCAGCTGGTAAAAAAAAAGATTGTCACATTAAAACTTTATTTTAGTTCATTTTACTCTCGTATTTATTGTTCACTGGCTCATTCTATTTTTCCTTTTGTTTTTGGTCTTGGCATCATTTAACCATTTATTCCTTGTTTTCCACACACAAATTTACCCATTTTAATAAACAACAAAACAAACAACAACAACAAACAGGGACCTTGAGGAATGCTTATACTACAATTAGATGGGTGTGACCACATATGTCCAGAGCAGCGATTGGTCCAGTGTGTGTGTGGGTTATAATATTAGTGAAACAACCAACTAACTTCTAACTAGCTAACTACCAAGACAGCTCAGACGCTTTTAGTTTATTTGACATTGTGAAGAACAAAGACTTAAAACACACACACATCAAAATGTCAAGGGTGTAACATTAACCTTTAAGACTTATTTCCACTGTGGTCCTTAATGAAGACAACACACATTTCATCAAGACAGAAGGATGGTGTCGGTGAACTTTTAAGTTTCGCCACCTTCTAGATGTTCATATTGTATTAAGTTCAAACCTCCAACGTAGTTTTAACCCTTTTAGTGTTTTTGAAAAAGTGAAAAAGACTAACACATTTTACCTGTACTTTTTTTTGGAGCAGCAACCATTTGAAAAGTAAACAACAAAAAAATAACACACATAAACAAAAAAGAAAACTTAAAAAAAGAGGGAGGGGGGGACGACAAAGACAAAAGGAGGGAGCAGTCAGGTAAGTGCAACAGATACGCTGCCCTCCGATCGTTTGAGCAGGTCAGTGTTTCAATGGGGCTTGAAAAGTGTATGTTTGCTGCAATGAATGGTTTCCTAAAGCCCATCATCCCTGTCTGCTTGATTTAAGTTAGACAGACTGTGACTGATTTCAACCCCTAGTGAACCCATATGATCCGCGTTTACGGACAAGGCAGAGATGGGTCGAGGAAAAAGAGCAGCATATTATGGACTTTATAGAACTGTCAAGCTGTATGGGATGGTTTTGCCGAGCTAGGAAACATACGGCGATTAATGGTGGCTGCAGATTTTCATTGACTTATTTGTAATCAATGCTAAAATTCTTTCAAATGTTAAAGAGATGTAAACTTTGCAAAAGTGCATAGCTAATATATAAAAAAATTATTTAATGGCTATTCATGGAAACATTCAGCCCTTTTCCCAAGTCAGCTGAAACAAATAGGCATTAACAATAATGTATGAATTATCTACTCTAATTATTACTGCATTTTCTTATTATTTGGATAAGAAGAGCCTTTTTCTGGGACGTCTATAAGATTCCACATATCTCATTTTCCTGAAAGTAAACACACAAACTGCCCTGACCACCAGTTTGTATGTAAAAAATCGATCTCTCCGTAAACATCTGTGGCCACATGTTCATAAACATTTCCATGATTTTACCTGCTGAACGGGCCTCACAAAAACCTGTGGGCCCGTCCAGAGCCGTGAGGCGCAGTTTGGCCAGATTGGCTGCTAATTCTAGTCTCCCAGAAGATAATCTGCATTGAAATATGGCCGTATTGACATCTATCAAATTGCGGTGTCAGGATTTTGCTTTTGTGGTGTCATATATCCAATAAATCCAATCCTCGTGAAGGAAGAACAAAGGGCAATAATTATGAACAGATAGAAGACAAGCCCTTTCAGATGGAAGAGGCTCAGCCACACTGAACAGATGCTCAGCCTCCAAAATATCCACAGTTCATAAAACTACATTAAAGTCTGCAAACACATTTAAATCCCACTGCTACTCAACTACTCAAACTAGTCCCTCAGTGACGTTTATTCAATTTACATCCAAGTGTAAGGCTTTCCTTCTGTCTTTTCTCTAGATCCGAGAGGAATTTCCATATTGTGCTGCCTTCAACTACTGTTGGAAACAGCAGTTTATAGTTCATTGCACACAGATAACCAAAGATTGTTGAAATATGCTATAAGTTCTACAAGTATTTACCATGTAAAAAAAGAATGGTTATTCACTAGATTATTTTTCTTTACAGTGTGAATGATTTTAACATATAGTTTGACTTTCATTTAAAAGCTTCTATTTTATTTTATTTCTTTTCTAATTTTCAAAAAAATACAATACAGAGAAAAAATGATTTAACATTTAAATTTGATTTCTTTTGTTGCTTTTTATGCAAACTAAAAATATGTAGAGTTTTATTTATTTATTGTGTACTGTAATTTCATCATACACACATCTATCAGGGGCATCATGTATAACAGATTCACTAAGAGGAATTCAATTCAGTTCAGTTCTATTTATGATGTACGTGTATGTTTGACTACTGTTCAAACTTAGATTACTGTTACAGCGCTTTGGGAACCGTTTCGGTTGAAAAGCGCTATATAAGAAAGAGTCCATTTACCATTTACCATTTATATATAGCGCCACATCATAACGTTATCTCATAGCACTGCTCATATAGAGCAAGTCTAGACCGACACTTTATATATAGACCCAACAATTCCCACCATGAGCAAGCACTATGCAACAGTGGCAAGGAAGAGCTGCCTTTTAAAAAAAAACTATTAAAGTTTTTATTCATTCATTCTACTTTGGCTGGTAAAGAAATGCATTTTTGTTCATTTTCGAAAACTAAAGTCTCTTGTTGCTTTTGTGCCAGTTAAAGTGTAAAATAACAGCCATGTAAAATGAAATAGCATCAAAAGCAACTTTTCATTTAAAGCACCTAAACGTGCAACATATTGAATTTCCCTTTAAAACTTGGAGGTGGGAAATCACAGGGAAGGCAGCATTATCCACAGAAGCCTGCTTTCTGCTGCAGTGGCTTTTCTGCTCTCGAGGACATACGCTGCTGAACACTGACCTCTGTTGGCTACTTGTTGTAAACAACCTTTCTGTTTCCTCATAAACTGAACTCATAAAGGGGTACTCCACTGATTTGCTTTTGCACTTTCAGAAAGTTGGGGGAGTGAAAAGAGACAGATTAACAAAGAATGGTCAAAATGTGGGCAGCAGAGGTTGACATGACCCTGACTTTTAGTCCCTAGTATGGGTCAAGCTCCAAAATCATCAGATCCTACAATTCCCATAATACAACTCAGTGTTTTCGACACTTTCATTGGGCTCTCCGTAATGAATGACCACATCTTGCAAACGATACACCTCCAGTCCAGCAGACCTTCTGTTGTAAAATTTTGACATCTCATGCCCAAGATGATTGACATGACATGGGGTTATATTCTCAGACTGAAGCTTCTCCAGAAAGACAGGAAGACAACTGTTTTCACAGACAGAGTATTACTCCTCATGATGAGTGACCTGACCATTATGTGGCCCGTTAAGTATTTTATTATACAAAATAATTTAGTAAAGCAGTACTGCACACTTACATGTGTTCTTTTGAGCTGTGAATCTAATGATATGAGTGTACTTTGATGAAACATCAATGCGGCTGGTAATACTGATATTTATTACCATATTTTTATAAAACGGCATTTCATGGGTTGAAAATGGTTCAACAAGCCACGTTTCATGTCAAGACTATTCTGATTTCCTGGTTTAGTACACCACCTCACAGTGGCCACAACATGCATGCTCCTCCTACAAATCCTCATCTTTTATAGCAGGATTAATTTACAGATATACATTATTACCCAATATGCCCACCAGGTGGCAGTGGTAGCCTGCTGTTGACTGGAGCTGATGAACCCAATAACCCCCACTTTCCACCCCACAGTGAGACCTCCCAGCACTGTAACTGTGCTATGGGATGATGTATTATGTATTTATTTTATGTGTGTCTGTGTGTGTGTGTGTGTGTGTGTGTGTGGATATGTGAATATGTCTGTAGGATAAAGTAACTTGTCAAGAGTCCATGTTGGTTTCCTTTCCCCCTCCTCACTCCTTAAAGCATGCATACACACACACACACACACACACACACACGCACACACG
>JAVQJF010051316.1:0-21282 GCA_036023855.1 Gadopsis marmoratus | reverse complement strand
ATTGTAGTTCACTACATCCCGACATCCCTGCTGTGATGCTTTGTGTGGTCAGAGGTGCAACAAACTCCAAACTGTAAACCTGAAGCGGTCCGTAAAACAAAGCTTTCCAGCGTGGTTGCAGTTATAGCCGAATACTGTGCGATCAGCTGATGCTCATTCCTACTTCTATAACATTCATACAATGTCCAATCATCGGTTTCTCATTAAACATTAAATTCCCTCCCAACATTCTTTTCAGAAGAGAGGACCAGGTCATAGCTCGGCTGCATACAGTGATTTGTTTCCTTAGATGTGTCCAATTCCAACAGTGTCACAAACCCACACAGGCAAATATATCATCTATGTCATCATGGACGTTACAGTCGGTGGTCGGCGATCTCGCCTGGTATGTGGTCCTGTTTCCTTGCTCGTCCTCTGACAGTCCAGACACTGATAACTCCCTGCTCTTCCTTTTCACACCAGCTCCTCCTGCTGCTGAAGACTTGAATCGACTCCGGAGCAACTTGAAACGAGTTCTCCAGCGAGCATTTCTCCTCGTTGCAGCAGTAGAGCGACAGGCTCTCGGCACCGACCCTCGAGGAGATGAAGCCCAGCAAGCTTCCTGTCTGAAGGTCTGCAGCTTCCTTTGGACACTGCGGATATGGACAAATGATATAAATACACACCATTAGCATGAGTAGCAACTGTGTCACAGAATCCTTAAGTATGTAGTTTTACCTCAACCACTCTACACATAGAGGCCCCTTTATTAGGTTCACCTGTGCAGTCTAATGGAATTCAGCTTTACACATTACCGACAATGTAACCAAAAACTGAACATCATGAGCATCGTAAAAGTAGAATTAAAGCAGGGGTGTTGTTTTGAATTGCATTAGATTGCACAGCTGTACCTAATAAAGTGACCACTGAGTGTACATCCTGCAGTGTTGCTTACTTGTAACCTGCTGCCTCCAGGTATTTCATCCTTTGGCACTTAAAACGCAGGAAGGTTAAGAGGCGTTTTTCCTTTTCCAGCTTCTGGGATTTGCACCACAGGATCATTTCTTCTAGATGGGTCGCCATGTCTGTGAAAGTAGCCACCTCGCTCACTTGCTTCTTGAACTTTTGCTTCTCGTCAGCCTCGTGCGTTTCCTGTGGGAAGGATTTGCCCTTGCGTAGACAAATGATGCAGTCATTAGATAAGACAATTAGGCTGCAACACTTAGCAGTTAAATATTCTGTAAATAATAAAACATTTTTTGGTTTGCTCACACACCTCTGTAAAGTTCCTGAAAACCTTGAGGAAAGGCTTCATGTCAGTGTCAAAACCTATACCTGCGTAAAAAGAAAAGAAATAATAGTGGAAATAGTCCTCTGGGGTTGCCTTTCAATTATTTATATTCCAACCTTTGATATTAATGAATATTTCACACAAGCCGGAAAGTTGTTCCGTTATCTATACTTATAGTTTTGTCGATTAAAAACACATTTCTCATGTCAATAGGTTAAGATATCTGATACATGCATGTTACACTACTTTCTTGTATTGACCAATGAGCACTGGATGCAACAAAAGAGACAGAGGTTGAGTTTGTGTCCTCAGGAAAAACAATTACATTATATTCACTTACAGTATGTTAAGAATAATTGAATGAATGAATCAGACAACAAAAAAGGCACATGTCCTTTAGGGCAGTGTCATCTTGTTGCCCTGCATTAAATGCTTCGCACAGAATACAGAACAATGAAAAATTGCCACACCTCTTTCAACAGCAACACCCAGGTCTTCTTTAACCTTTCTCAAGCGTCCTTGGTTTTTGACTTCAACAGAAGATTTCATCGTCCTCTGCTGCTTGTCCTCGTGGTCTTTAGCCTGGGGATCCCGTGCTAGCTGTTTGGCCAGAACAAATGCATGAGAGGGACCCAGGAACTGAGCCACATCTGCTGGCAGGGAAAAGTCTGTGAGGAAGGGCATGGGCTGGGCGTTGGCTACTTCTCTGCGGAGCTCCAGGAGCTGCCGATACAGAGAGGCCAGGCTGACCAGGATACCACGGAAAATCACCCTGATGGGAGCACAAAGGCAGATTTAGACCATTTCAAACACAGATTTTTATAAATCTGACTAAATTCTTGCAATTCTCAGTATTTTTAGATGCGACAATGGAGGTTAAGAGCACCCACCAGAGACGACTGAGCATGCTGGTTATCACCATATTCAAGATGACAAACTCCTCCGATTTCATCTGCTGCCTTGAGAGTCTGAAGAAAGTATCTCTTAAGGTTAAACCCCAACAGGTGACATCAAGAAGGCCAAGATTTGTCAGGCTTAATTCAGACAAAGAGATCCACAGAAAAAAATAAAGACATTACTCCTCATGTTTCTGAACTGCGCCAACCCTTGAATAGGATACGTGAAAGCTCTGCTACAGCGATTCAATGTGCAGCTCATCAGCTGGGCGGCTCCCAGCACTTTGAGACAGAGCCACTCCAGCGTGGGTTGACTGGGGACATCGCACTCACCAGCCTCGACGCTCAGTCCTCTGAACAAACAAGCACACATCTCATTAATAGTGAACAAACAAGATAATTACAGCTTCCCACGTTCAACTACATGCATCGCTGCTGCAATGTGTACACGTATGGAATGCGAAGCAGCAAACTACCCTGGTTGAACTCATCTGCCATAGAGCCAACACAGCACAGAGTCAATAGTGACGGCCATCCGGTGGCTTTGGCTCAATGTCCAGAACTTCTTCTCAGTGCTCACCTCGTGCCAGTAAACAACATATACCAAGCATACTAGTCCATTTTTCTCCTCATTACATAAGATACTTGGGGAAACGTAAATAAGAAAAAAAGCACATTACTTTCTAGCTACCTTTGAATTCTATTGGGACACAGCTCTGTCAGCTCCTGGAGAGCAACATCAAGCTTCGTGCTCTTCAGCCTGTTGACGCACTGTTCAACCTGCGAGAGACGAGATCAAATATGCAACGTGACACCGACACAGTTAGATCTTCAGCCTCGGTGGTTCTACCTTCCCTGACTTTCCTGTTTAACACACACACACAGTAAATGACATCACCTGGACTGAAACCGATCAACAGTCACACATCCTGTACTCTCCAGATGTGGTACTCTCCAGATGTGGACGCGTTATGTCCACAGTCCTCACCTGCTTCAGGCCTTTGAACGTCTTGGTGCCTCTGGAGCTGTTGTTCAGGATGTACAGCAGCTCGTAGAGAACTCGTATCTCCGTTTGAAGAATCTCACTCCGCATTAGCTTGAGCACCTTCTGGTTTTCCACCAACAGCGTTCTGACATTTGCATCTGCAAGACACGACAACAGTACAACATCAACACTGCGGAGGGTGGATCCGTGCCCCCCCACGTGGATTGTAAGCGGCGTAACCAGTATCATCACGTGACAAAGTCGCCATATTTAGCTTGTTAGCATCCGACTAATGTGCCGTACCTGTAGTTGAGCTGAAGTGTATACGGACAGTAGACACGGCACCGGGAAACGGGACGTTTACTCTGTTCCACGGTTCTCCTGCCATGCTTCCACGCAAGAAAACATGCGGAAGTGAGCCAGCCAATCACACTCGAGCAAATACACACGTCAGCGCCCGCGTCAAAGGCACAGTGCGCACAGTGACGTCACACTGGTGATTTAAACTAATGACTTTAGGATTTACCTTAAACCCATGAACAACCCTGGACTTCTGATCTCACAACTGCTCACAAGATAGCACGAGTTGAGTTCAGCTGCCATGGTAACTAGAGCGCCTGTATACTGCAAGGAAGTAACCGAGTAATTCCTACAGGATCACAGTACTCAGGAAATACTGCAGTCACGTGAAAGTGACATTTGAAAGAATCAGAATCAGAAACAGGTTTATTGCCAGTACGTTTCCGCATACAGGAAATTGCTTTGGTGTGTTGGAGCAATAAAATATGAATATAAAAATAAGTATAATAAGACAGAATATGGATATTAGAGCTATACACTTGTGCAAGGTGTGCAAGCATTAGCTGCGGGGTGCGCAAAGAATAGGCAGAGTAAATACAAATTCAGGATTCAAGATTCATCCGTCAACGTAGTATTTTCCCCAATATGTGCAGTGACATTAGCTCCCCGATACTTTGTAAATGCAACATTTACATTCGTATACAACTACAAGATGTTTCCTTCAAGCATTTTTAAACACGTTTCACTATCTGCAGTACCCCTCTGCACATCAACTGTATAAGACTACTGCTAAAGGTTCAGTGTTATGTGAATATTCATTATTTCTGTGCGTAGTTTTTGTAACCGTTCAAAGGTCTTCATGTCACTGCTGCAGACTCAATGTGGAGCAGTGCAGCATAATTGATGTCAGATGTTGTACACAGGCGAACCACATGTTTCTGGCTAAGATGTGGATGACCAGCGGTGAATTATTTCTTCATTTCGTTGTCAAGAATTTCTGGTAAAAAAATGACAAAACTTGGTCTCATTGTGCAAAAATATGTATCCTTTATTTAATTAATAGAACATAGAGAAAATGGAAAAAAAATACAAACCTGCTAACATAAATTAATCTATTCTCCCTGCTTACTCATCCAGGTGATGACATGAAGGTTCACTTCATCCAACACAGAATCCTCCGACCTTCCCTTCACTCTCAGTCCATGGCTGCCTCCTGTTAGCCAGAAAACCTCAACTTGAGCTTTCATTTCTTTCACCATACTGTCAAAAAGAACCTGAGCGAAGACAGAAGGCAAAAAGCTAAATCAGTCAGAGAAATCAGGAAGTAAAATCACTACTGTGGCACATGTCAGGTAATTAAAACAAGCAAACAAAACCATACAGCACATGTAACATTGCCTATTGTCCATACTATTATATAAAACAAGTAGAGGACTGGACTTTAGAGTCACAACAATGCAGGCTTTCTGCAAGTCTCACCAATCTACGGAGACAAAAAAAAAAAGAAAACAGTTTGACACAGTATATGTAAGATATGAAAATATAATAATATAAAACATCAGGGCACATACTGTATATTACAACTAAAGATATGAGAATAATGAGAAAAAAACAATATCTAACTCAATGCACATACATATGTAAATACAAAATGAAAATCCTATAACTGTGTGTTATATATATTGCCCAATGTCAGCTGGGATTGGCTCCAGTCCCCCCCCCCCGGCGACCCTTCGGGGTAAGCGGTATAGGGAATGAATGAATGAATAACTGTATGTATGAAATTGCAGTCAGGCCAGAATAAAGATCCCCTAACCCTCCTCACCCTGTCACACATGTTGTCCTCAGTGCCCGACACAAACAGCACAGGCACGTGTTCAGGTAGCCCCCTGAGATCTTCACTGCGTTGTCGATGGGCTTGTGTCTGTCCTGGGGGGTGCAGGGGGAAAGACAGGCAGATGACGCCCTGCACTGTGTCCGCCGACTCGTCGCTCAGCTGCCTGGCTAGTGCTGCAGCAGCACGGCATCCCATTGACCGGCCTAGTGTGGACGGGTCACAGAGATCCTTTGAGATAAGACATCATACTCAGTGTTGCATTTCATGTTGTAGTATTTTTCAGTAACGCACAATATTGACAATTCTGGCACGACCCCGAAAACGTGTGTATGGTAAGACAGTGATATCTTCTATTCTATTGCTATACAACGTGCTTCTGGTATTCAAAGTTCACCCACTGTGAGGCATTTTTAATGCTGTTTTTATTGCTGTTGTTATTAAACTTCCCCAAAACACAGACACGTGGCGACTGTTTTTCGCCTTCAACATTGTGCCCGTTTAGAATGGGTCCGTTATTGCCCAACTTGATTTACTGCTAGTTGGTTTAACAATTTAGGTATGCAGCTGCATGTTGTAATGCAAACTTTAACGCATCTATGTCATGTGATGTACCATTGCTGCTTACCTCCTACAAATATGTGCTTTATGGTAAACGTCCGCAGTGATTTCAAGTAGTCCTGAGGGGAAGAACACACACACACACACTGTGCACAGCTGAGAGTGTTACAGTAGCACAGAAATACTGCTGTTTCGTGACGGGGGGAACGTGCTCACCCACACAGCGCGGTACGCCTTCACTCTGTACCCCAAGTTTAAACCTTTGCACGTGAAACGCAGACACAGGAAGCCACCTGAAGCCAACGCGTGCGCCAGAGAAACCAGATGTTTGAGGTTCATGTCTCCACCAGCTCCATGTGTGAGAACCACGGCTGCATGGACACGTCCCACCGAGGCAGGCGAACACAGAGCAGCGTCCAGATACTTTGCCCCAAACGGCACCTTCACTGCGTCCTGAAAGTCAGTGAGCAGCATCTGTACACGGTTGCTGTGACGCCTTAACGTTTGACAGACACGTCACACCATGCACGGTATCAACAGCTGTGGTTATCAATAGGTTTTGTTCACACACACACACACATAACGCCACGTCGCGTCCCAACGAAACATTTAAAAGTGTTAGCAACCATAACGTAGCAGCATAGCTTATTTTCATTACACCGAGCTAAGCTAAGCTAGCTGTGTCTTTTAGAGCGCTCTCTGCATCAAGTGTCGATTTTCACACAACACTCTCCGCGTAGACCGCG
Source organism: Gadopsis marmoratus (assembly GCA_036023855.1). Classification (NCBI taxonomy): domain Eukaryota; kingdom Metazoa; phylum Chordata; class Actinopteri; order Centrarchiformes; family Percichthyidae; genus Gadopsis; species Gadopsis marmoratus. The sequence continues at coordinate 14,690 of JAVQJF010051316.1, read as the reverse complement.
CTCCTTATTTAATTTTAACTATTAACTTTTTTTTTCTTATACGTTAAGGGTTTTACTTTGCGGTTGTTAGATATTTACCTGGTTCAACGTGTCCATTACAAGATCTTTCTTCTTTGAAATCCCAAGAGTGGAACCAGACTACAAGTGACTGACGCCTACCGTTTCGGAGTGGTAATTACAGATTTACAAACCGACTACAGGTCGTTTTGTTCTCAGTGGTCAGCTACAGAACAGCAGCTGTGGAGCTGGCAGGGTTTGTTATGCGGCTTGACCATACAGAGTTAGTGAATTCACCCTGTTCAATAGCACTTTAAAACAGAAACTTAGGTTTGTGTGTGTGTGTGTGTGTATAACATGAAAGTAGAAAATAAAAAAAAACTTTCAACATACAAAAAGACATTTATTTTAAAAATGAAAATATTCATATCACAGTCGTACAATTAATTCACACTATAAAAAATAATTTGGCAGCAAATCAGATATGGATTGCTCTGTAATTAGATGACAGGCCAATCAAAGTTCATCCTTTGCCTGAAAAAAAGAAACAAAAAGATTCACGTTAGGATAAGCAGGAGTGGAAAATGTGCCAGCACGTGGGAAGAAATGTGCACCATCAGCTGAGACCATCACACCATGGTCTCAACGTTCAAACTTGAATATTCACTTAATAAATGTTTCTATTTGACCTTTTTTCCCCCTGATTCAAGTACAGTTTGCTTAAATCATATTTAAAGCTCACCCATACAGATATTTTCACTTATGCTGATTATCTATGTGCTCAGGACTGTGTGGATGTGCTAAACTACCTTCAAATGACATCCCTCACTCCCTTAGCTTTGTTGCATCTGTTAGGACATCACATCATTCCCAGCATTGCTCCACCCGCCTTCAGACGCTAATCAGCCAGAGTAACTGAACACACCTGTGTGGGCTCTCAGAGCCTTAAAGATGTTATGGTCATTTCTATGTGTTAACTTGAATTCATTTAGTAAGGTGCAGGGCCACCTTACATACACCAGAGGGAGCCACAATCTGTAGAGTGGCATGGTCAGTCTTGAAAATATTTTAAACGTTAATACAAGTATTTTCTTTCACAATTACTATTATTGTAGATGGAAAACGTTGCCACATTTGAAGCTATTCTGGTTCGTTCTGCTACAGGTTTGCCCTTCTGATGTAACAATGGTGTTTTCAATCAGGCCTTTGCCCATATCGGTCAAAGAACAGATATTTGAAAAACTGTCCAGAATGTCCAGAACTTTTAAGACCATTTCAACATATTTTAAGGCTACAATGCCACAAGTTGTAACTGGTAATTAGCAGCACACCTTAACACACATTTACAGTACTATATCAGTACATTTATTATGAGATTGCAAAAGTCTTAGTTTGACATAATTCAGATGGAAACAAAACTAAAGGGAATAAAGTAGTGACTAAGCCAAAGGCAAGGTGCATTAAAAGTCACATACTCTCTCACACACTCACATTAACAAAACATTTTCATTAACACACATTTCTATTTGGCCTAAGAAATACAACATTGGCCATAAATGTGATTAAATCATATAGGCCTAGACAGTCTGTCTGAATCTATGTTCCAAAAAATAGTACCTCGTAAAATGCCAATTAAGGCATTTTAATACCTTTCAAGGGTCTTAATTTTTCCTAAACTGATTTAATACTTTGTAAGACCCTGCGGATACCCTGTATACAGAGGTCCACCGTGCCACTTGACATGACACTAATGTAGGCCTTTTTTCTTTCCCATGGAAGACATTCTGATGTCATAGTAGGAAAAAGCACAGGTGTAAATAATAACATTCATATTGGTGGATTTCCATGTATAGGTGTCAGGTTCCTGGTATTGTGCTTGCAGGCTCACTGTCACAGCTTACTGGGACACTTGAACAGAACAGGGCCATCGGTAATGTTATTAGCAACAGCTTTTGACGTCAGTGGGTCTAGACTCTACTGGTGTTACCCTGTAAGCTGAGGGGAGGTGAAACAATACAAAGTCACTCCACACAAGGGAAATGGCCCCTTACCCCCCTCCTGTGGCAGGAACACGGGAACAGGTCATCAGTGGGTTGCTCGACAAGCTCCATGCCTTCATGAATCTGTGGCTCTGTGACCTGGAGTTTGGCATACTCCTACACGAAGAACAATGAGCTTACAGAGAGAATCAAGTATTCACTTCAGTTTTATTTATATACTGCCATATCATAAAGTTATCTCATAGCACTTGTTCATATAGAGCAGGTCTAGACCGACTATGTAACTAAGTATTGTTGATATTAATTTTCTTTAGTACTGTAGAAACGTTACCTGGAAAAGTTTGTAATAGTAACAAAATATGCTGTCCCCATTAAGAGAATTGCGGGCAAACTGCTGACCCGCCAGTGCAATCTTCTTTGCCTGAAAGACAGCAAGAATCATAGCAAGTTATTTTGTTTAATCAAAAAATAAAAATAAAAATCACAGACAAGAGAACATTTACTCCATTCTGACTAAATGTTACAAAATGATTTATGTTGCAAAGTCATTCTTAAAGAGGCCAATAAATAAGCACAAAGAGCCCATACTCATTATCATCATCATCATCATCATCATCACCTCTTCATCGTGGTCACGAGCCCACTGGATCTTTTCCAGCAGGTCTGCGAGGTCCGCCCTGATTGGGATGTAGTGCTCCCACGGCCGAAGCTCGTTGTAGAAATGCTCGTAGTAGCCAGAGTCCTGCTTTAAGACCACACTGTCCCCTGCCAATAGGTAAGGCAGTCGATACGCCGCCACAGTGCCGTCAATGTTTATTTGGTACTTGTACTGGTTGTGGACATGGAAATACAAATAACAATTAACGGATTATCTTCACAATCAACTTGTGAAAAACTGCTGAGTAATGCCAGTTAGACCAACATGTGAACAGTTAAGGCCAATGTCATATATAATTGCATCAAGAGCAGAAAATTGACAATTCACACATCCAGAAAGACACAGAGCTACATCCCATTGGAGATGTCTTTTTGGCAACAAACACACTGATTTACTTAGTCTCTCTGCTCTTTTGTGCTAAGCAACTTGGTTACACTCAGCCTGTCTAGGTCTGGCAGTAGTAGCATCTCCATTACATGGTATTACTTGTTTCAAAGTTATCATAAATATCACTTTATGAAGACTCAACAATTTCATAATATCAATTAAAGACATTTGTACGTAAGACAGTTTATATATTCATTAAAGAAGCCTTGTTGGGGCACTCTCACTTTGAAAAAGTCAAAGAAAGAAACATGTTTGACCAGCGGCCCGTAGATGCTCTCGTCGTGTTTGAAGAAGAAGAAGTTGGTAAAGGCAGCATCTATCATGTTGGGGTGAGCCCTGGAAAGCTTGACCAGCGCCAGACGTTCTTGACGACTGTCCCGGCCCCTCCAGAAGGCTGTGGCATTCTTCTCTGGCCATGGTGGCCCTGTGTTGGCCTGCACTGACATCATGTCCAGACTTACCCTGTTCATTAGATGGACAATATGTTGTCCACGTTATTAGTCTTGAGATAGTTATGGACTTGTGTATGTAGATAATGATCATAAGGCAGACATTAAGACAGTCATGCATATATAAATCATGTAAAGGATTGACTTTATGCTGTCAGCTTTGCCTCAGTGCCTATAAATGATTCGCCATCTGCATAGGGAAGGGGAGCATATTGTAAATCATCTCCATGACAATGTTCCTGCTGCTACAGGACTGCAATGTGTACAAGCCAACTACGGCCCCTGTCATCCACTAAGAAACAAGCTACGAACATCACAGAGCCACCAGGCCCACAGGCAGCGGGATATTTATACACATTGTAGATTGTTGCACAGGCTTAATATTGCTAACGCTGCTGACTCCTTTGCAGACTCTGTAATATTAAGCATGCACAACAGTTCACAAATCTTTTAGCTTAATCCAAAACACGGTTGTGTTATGGATGCACAGCCTTACCTTCCCATAGTCTCAAGGACAGACTCAGTCAAGTCATAGGTGGGCATGACAATATCTCTGGTATTGTTAGAGCCACACCAGGAAAAGATGGGATGTATCTTTTCCGTGGGTTTCCTTTTCTCCAACGGCCAGTCACCCAGGTTAACAAAAAACTCCATATCAGGGAGCCGCACCTGGACATACATAACAAGACAACAGAGAAGGGAACCGGAGTATGATCTGCTTTAACAATTAAAAAGGGAAGTGCTAGCTATTCAAAAATTAATTACTCTGAAAATAATATCACGTAACAGAAGAAACACTGTTGCCTACTCTTGCTCGCAAATTCATGAAAATGTGGAAAGTGAAAATGGTTATCTAAATTTCTCTCATATTTTCTAGTTTAAAAAAACAAACAAAACATTAACGTTAAAGATGAAAAGTGTTCAAATGTTTCTGTAGCACACACACACAGTTTAGAAGAGCTTACCTTTCTGGTGAGTGACAGGAGGATGGCATCCATAAAGATTCGGAAACCAACATGCTCTCCATAGGTTTTAACGTAGACCTAAAGAGAGGAGAAAGCTACATCAACATGGAGGGTGCAGGAGTTCAGGAATGAACAGCAGCTGTGGCTCAGGAGGTAGAACGGGTCGTCCTTTAATCCCAGGGTTGGTGGTTCGATCCCGCCACCTCCTTGCATGGCTGCTGCGTCACCATTGGTGTGTGAACGGGTGAATGAGACCAATCCACAAAAGCGCTTTGGGAACCGTGAAGGTTTCATTTATGCTTTACCATGTGGTTGGGCTGATAGCTAGTAAGTGGACCTTGATCTTTCATTATTTGTACGTTCATGTGTTACAAGAGGTATTTCGTGGTTAAGTATATAAAAAAAAAAAAAAAAAAGACAAAAGTGTGATTTTGGGGATTTTGTACAGAACTCATTTTGTAAGCATTCAACCTGCCTCTAAACAGAATGTATAAATTACAATGGGACTGTAAATCACTGACAAATGACAGGCTGCTGGGTGTTGCCAGAGCACCAATAGGGCTTTAGACGCATCACTATTACAAGACACTGGATTGTCCACAGTGGTATTTTGAGAAGGTTGACCCTTGAACATCTGGACTGTTCTTACAGGTGTGTCACATAGCTCCAGGCTCTCCTGGCCGACTTTACATGCATGGCCCTAATTACTATTCAGTCTAAAGAAATACCCTTTGGTCATGCTGGTATTTGAAAGAGAAACTGGGGTATTTTTGTAACATAACTTGCATGTTAATGTGAAACAATAGTAATTGTGGAAACAGCGTACTGTAGTTTGACTTCTTCACTGCTGATACTGGCTGTTGAGCACCAGGTGAGTTCTCCCTAAACCCGTGTTTTTTTTTTCTTTTAAATGGCACTCCCCACCCCCCTGTAACCCTAATGTTATAAGTGTAAGGTACCCTGTTGTCTTTAATAGTGTAGTGGCAGAGGCTTTGCCTCTGTCCAAAGCGCTGTGGGATCTCCTGCGAGTTGCGATCTGGGTCAACACTAGGATAGGGGGCCAGGTCCAAGTCTATCTGGGGGAAGGACCGAGGACAGTGCATGTGGGCCTCCCATACAGAACCACTGGGCTGGGGACAATCACAACCCTCATGGTAGACTGGGCCTATATGGTAGAGGAAAAACCCAGAAACATCATTAAGGTCCTTTCATCTGCCATAAACCTGTGCCATTAGTGCCTGGAGCCAGAAAAACACAAATCTCATCCTAAAACATATTGTGTGGGCAGCTTACCCTTGAGAACAAACGGTGATTTGGCAACATGCTGGTCTTTGAGCAGAACGTGGATATGAAGGTCCGTGTAGGTGGCGTACATTCTGTAGCGCACCAGGAAGGAGCCATCCTGACGATCCAGGACCTGGATCCAAATCCGGGTGAACTGCTCCACCGGAGACACAATCTTCACTTCAAAGCTTTTCTCACCAGGTGATGTTGTTAAACTGTGAGGGAATATGGAGAATGTGTAACACCACACTGACTTTAGTTTTAGTGCACAAAATAAGCCATATACAAAACATATTTCGCTGGCTCATCAAAAAGATTTTCCAGTGTGTACTCTATATATTTTTGTGTTTATTCCTCTTGAAAAGTCAACATTTTTGTAAAAGTCTTAAACAAACATTACTACTTAATACATGAGGATTTTCAAATATGGCAATCTGAAAATAAATTATCATCAGAATAACTTAACAATTGCTTAAGTGTTATTTTGCAAATATGATCAGGTACAATAATGGCCATTATTTAAAAAGAGGACAAGAATTTAATTATTGGTTCTATGTCAAGGCTTCACTTTGGCCGTTCAATCGGGGGGGGGGTTAGCAAACTCCACTATAAAACCCTAGTACGCACCTTGCTCATTTCCCTTTTTTTACTCAGTAACCTGAGACTAGACCTGCGAGATTGTCACCGTCCGGTGTCGTGGAACTAGTGGGAGCTACGAGAGACAATGGTTAGCAAGACCTGTTTTTTTTCGTGATTCAGCGGCGTTGTCATCGGATCTGCACATTTCCTTTTCTGTGGTTGAGTCAAGCTGAGGACAATACTCGTAGAACTGGGGTTACACCAGAATGTGTAATTCCTTTAAATTAATGAGATACTTCCAAATATTTGAGTGTAAAAAGCCCAAGGTAAAGATGTTAAAGTTCTGTCTGACAGAGTAGCACCTGCAATTTAACATATTTTCCTGATACCGTCCGACTACACTGTAATTAAATATAACAAGTTGTCCATTAACAAGAAGAAGTCCATTGTTGCGGATATAATTTCATGCTGATATTGTGTGTATTGTGTCCCAGCAGACAGCAATAATGTAGTTTTGTCACAGGCATGAATGGAAGTGAGAAACTGATATCCATCTTGAGACCCAAAGCATGTGTGAAACTGGCCCCCACATAGTGTGAGGGACTTTCTGATAGAAGGGTTTATTAAAAGGTGGCCTAACTCTCTCTCCCTGAGGTGCAAAACTTCCACGTATGCTCTCTCACTCCTGGCCAGTTTAAAATTACAACATTTTCTTTGCAAAGATTTACTACGATGTCCTTTCTTTGTAGTCATGCAGTAGTAGACACACAGCAACGTCCTGCCTCAACTGAATTGGACGGAGGTTATGTTTTCTCATGTTTATCATTCTGCTACCTGGAACATCTCAAAAAGAAAATGTTGTTTTCTTAGAAATTCCATTTGGAAAAATGGAGGTTGTGTTACATTTGAGTTCATTCATTTCTTGGCAGAAAAACCAAACTTTCAAGCTGAACATAGTCTTACCCTTAATGTTATTCTAACAGAGAAACCTTAATGGGGAGATGCATCTTTGCAAAGTGAATCGTTGTTCAATTATAGATGCAATTGTTATTCTTTTGTCACTTGCTGTGTAGTTTTTAGTCAATTAATTGGCGAAAACCTCGTGTCTTCTGGTTCCAGCCCAGTCGTTGATTTAAACAAATAAAACGAGTTACAGAAATGATTTTAATGTATATTAAAAAAATGTCTTTGTTTTACTCAAACCGACCGAAACCGCCTTGCAACACAGGATGCTACGTGGTGCACTTGAAAGCAGCATTGCTGTGCCGATCCAGTGTTACAGGTTGTTGCGGCTGGAAACGCGTTGTGGTTCAGACAAAGGCGGGCAGCAGGCCTACTTACTTTCCCCCCGAGGTGTCCGCCGCTTGTATGTAGAAGAACCGAGCCGGAAGGACAACGTTTGCCTCCAGTCCAGGTCCCCAGACTAAAGTTTTTGCGGCACTGGGTACCGAGTCCGCCCGAGCCGCCGGGAGTTCATGTCTGAACAGACCCCGGCAGAAGAGCAGCAGCAACCATGAAAACAGCCTCAGAGACATGACTGTCCAGCGTTGCCGGTCCGTCAGCGTTAGGCGTTACGTGTCTCCCTACAGAGGTTCACTGCTCCGAAGTTTCCATGGTCGGGTTTTGAAAATGTCCAAACATAAAGAGAATGAAGAGAAGCCAGTGACGTTTCCATTCGGTGCGGCGCTATTCATCGGTGGCATTGCTAACGGCTTATATCTGGCTAACGGACGCGTACAGTTTTTGTCATTCCGACATGATTTCAGGGATGCGGAGGTTACCGTTAGCTAGTTCCAAAATCCCTGTACAGTTTAGTAAACTATCTCCTGCTTTTACAGGGGGCTGGACGCGCAATGCAGCGATCTGATTGGACGCCACTCCACCGAACCCGGGTGTGATTGGCTGGCTGAGTAATCTGATCTGAATGTGATTGTACAGACATCCGGAAGTTGAAGCCTTGGGTCCATCCATGCTGGGCATGATGCTCATGATGCTGAGTGGATGGTACCGTGACTGTGGCTCGTTTTTATAGCTTTTCCCAGAGACGAATTTAGAAAACGGAGCAGAGGAGATCGATAGACAGACAGGACACGTCACTTAGTTATTTTCCTGGTATGCGAATATAACTTTCGGCCGTAATTCCATTTCTCCCCCATTTGAGCAGACAGAAGGGAAATGACGGGAAGCGAAGAGCTGCAAACCGCAAACAGATGTTTGTGTTCCAGAGAAACGACTCTCTGCACAGAGATGACCGGCTGACTTTGCTACGAGCTGATTGGCTGTTGACACAGAACGTAAAACCAGTCACTGGCGACTTGGTGAGACCATTTCCCCCCCCCCGCAATGTTCCAAAACGGTGTGATCTCGATGCAAATCTTTGGTCTGAACTGAACATGTCCGGCATGATGTCTGTCAGGGAAAATCACAAGCACCAACTCACCTTAACACATCCCCTGAATAAACCATAGACTGTCTGCTTGACACAACTGTCCTGCTGTTTCAAAAAAAGCTGTGTAAGTCAATGCATCACAGCCCGAGAATAAAGTAAATAAGCAATAAATAATTGATGATGTGGTAGGTGAACAGGGCACAGGCAGCAGATTGCATATGAGACAGTGCAGCCAAGGGTCAAAGAGTCAAATACAGAGACCTTAGTGATGTGACTTTTAAGGGCCACCTAGTTTGTTGGATTTATAAGAGACTGACTGAACAGGACAAACAGCAATAAGAGACACTAACAAACTGCCTCTGAAATTAGTTTAGGTCCATCTTCATATTGCAGCACTAATAATTTCCAATGAGGCCCTGGTAACACCAGGGATTTGCACAGTTCCCATGTTGTTGTAATTCTGACAGTAGACAGTGAAGCCTGCCACCAACAACAAACTAAATACACGGATCCATTTAGAGATAACTGAAGGATCCCTGAATTAACACGTTTCAGAAATATTTTGCTGTTAGAATTTTTGACTATAAGAAGAAAAAATAAGAATTTCTAGCATTTCTGCTGCTACTCGGAAAAATATGCTCTGAAGAAAAAAATGAAGATATTTATACAGTAACATTAATTTTCTCTCTGAGACTAAGACAAATATTTATTATTTATAATTGTGATGATGACACTGTTTAGCAAAATATGTAAGAATTGTAAATTTTTGCACAATCATGCATGGTTTCTCAAGTGTGTGTGGCCGCGATGACGTTCTCATATCAGCCACCTCAGCCTTCACCAACATCGACCAGCCCATGGCCACCTAACATTATACAGTAGATTTGCTGTTTGGTTACCTTCTCAGTATTAATGCACCTGCTTGTTTTGCACAAGAAACAAATGAGATTTGGGCCATAACGGCTGAAGTGTGTGAGTGTGTGACTGTTATTACTTTTTGTTAAACCTTGCCTTTGTGTTACTTGCTAGTTTATTCTCTTGAGTTTTGTTCCCTCTCGGCCGATCTGAACTGGGTCAAACTAAGGCTGTTGTGCAATCTCAAAAGAAATGTACTGGTACAGTACTGTAATTGTAAGTTAAGGTGTGTTGCTGATAACCAGTTACAACCTGTGGCGTTGCAGTCTTACAATATGTTGAAATTGTCTTAAAAAGGTCTTAAAAGGTACGAAATTTAACTTCAGGATTCCTGCATATACCCTGTGATTCTGTCCGACCAGCCAAACATCTGCTTACTTATGAAACCTTTCCATAGACAGGCCTGCAAACTACCAGAGCTGATGAATCAGTTAGTGAATGATTCTGCATGTTAAACCACAGACTGCAACTTGAGTATCAGCTGGACTTTGTTCCACAGGCACCCGTCTCTACGGCCTTCTTTGCAAAAGAGGAACATTACAGCAATCTGATTGTGAATTATGGGATTTGTCACATTGATCAATTAGCAATGAGTTTTTATCCATAGTGCATCATCACTACTGTCAAGTGACTTACGTGAAAATGCAGATCATATTTTCACTTTCCTTTCTGTGCTGAGTTAAGAATCCCAGATGTGGAGTTGCCCAGATGATCATCCGCAGTTCAGCAGGAAACACCACCTTGAACTTTATACAAGCACAACAGCAGCCGATTCTAGTGAAACGGCCAGTGAAACGGAGCGCCCAACTGTGTACATCAATCAATGTTTATTTCAGTTTGCTTTTGCATCAACATGTTTTCAGTTCTTTTTTTGTCAAGTAATTTCTATTACACTAGTATAATATCAATAAGAACAAAAAGTGGTAGAATCCATTTAAATAAGACAAACTTTGCTGCCATCATTGAGAAAACCAGAGCAATGCTTCTTCAGGATACTACAGTGTGAAGAACTACAGAGTTCCAGTGATTTAGACAGAGCCAGAATACCAGATACAGTACCAGCAGTAACAGGTACAACATATACAGAGAAAAATATCCCAAGAATGTCTTCATCTTTTGTTGTTTTTTGTTTCACCTTTCTCCCAAAGATTGAACTGTACAGTTAATATAAAAACCAAAAACATACTAACAAAACAGCCTGTCAGTAGAAGTCAGATTTTTTTCTTTTTCTCTTGGTTTTGTTTAGTTTTTTTGTGTTTTCTCTGCCATTGAAAGAACTGCACTGAACACAAATCTCATTGACGGTACAGAGATAGGAGAGAAATGTATTTTTTTTGTCACGTGTTTAAGACACAACATTGAATCAAATCAGGTGTAATTCCTGAAATCTATGTGGCACTGCTTTAGGATTTCAGGTGACTTGAATTTGGCGAAAACAAATGGGTTTGAAGGCCATTTAAGCCCAAGGAACGCCTCAGCAGCCTGACAGGAAGTCAGTAGAAATGATTAGTAATGCAGATAGATTCTCTTGTGTCTGTTATCTTTTGGTTTTGAGTGTATGTGTCGCTGTGCGTGTTTTATGTGGGAGTGATCATGTTCAAGGTGCAGTGCTTCCTACGTGTTAATGCTCGTGTGCATAAAGGCCTGATGTGTGAGAGATGGATATCAGTAATCCTCTGTTTGGTTTTTCAGATCAATTCAAGATACAGACAAATACACAAGAACAAAATATCCTCCTCAGTTGACGCTGTTTGCCCGTGTCGTGTGGCTACATGTACTACACAATCACAATATGATACACGACCATGTATCATGAAACATTTGTTGTTTTTAACATACAAGAGCCTTCAGTTGAGAGGCCATCACCATCAAATATAGGACTGCGACAAGAGGATATCATAGTCATCAAGAACAATATTGAACGAAAAAAGGAACATATTTGCCTTCAGTTGAAATTGTTGCAAATGTTTTACACATGTACATAGTTTCTTCACTGACTCACATATGAACATCACTGAAATAAAATACTGTTACTCCTCCTGAACCTATTACCGGTAAACCACTCACAATGGAGTTGGTAGCGACTGAATGGACGTGATTCCAACTCCTCTTCGTGCTCCCGCCACAAAGACAGCGACAATCATTTATATTGTTTGTGATCGTGAAAAGAGGACCGCTCAGGTTAAACACTGAAAACGCATAAACCACACACTGAGGTGGAGAGATGAGAGGGTGTCATTCATTTTTGATTCCTTTGGCAGAGAAAGAGTCCAGTTGAATAACATCTGTGGCACTCTGTCTCTCTCTCTCTCTCTCTCTCTCTCTCTCTCACACACACACACACACGCACACACAACCTAATGGCTCACTAAACTTGTACATCTGACAAAGGCAGCTAAAGACTCAAATGGTGAACCAGCAACAACCAAAAAAACCATAAAAAAACACCCTCGTATTCTTTTTTTTTATAAAGAAAACAGACTGATTTGATGATGATAAATGCCCTCTATGGCCACCACCTCCGAGTACTGCGTCTCATCTGTTCTGATCAAACAGGAAACATATGATGACTACCACATATTAGCTCTTTGTTAGTTAGTTTACAGTGAGTGAATTTACTCATCTCGTTTTGTTATGGCACATGAAATAGTATATAGGTTCATACTATAGATAGAAACACACTGTGTCCAGAGTACGCCTTTAACTCTCAGCCTTTGCGTATGTCTCACACCAATCTGTTCTGTTTTCATACGGCTATAGTTGGGGAGTGAGATATTCATCGTCATCATTGAACGCTTTTGTAAGTAGCAGCAGCCGAAAAGTGAAATTAGAATTAGTGTGGTTAGACTGTGCAGAGGTAAGGTGTAAATACTACGGATTTGTGTTTGCACTGTAAAGCCCAGGGTTATTTGTAAGAACACAGTTTTAGCATTATTATAAGTGTGTGTAGAGAAAGCTCACTATGTGCATCCATATTGTGGCCAGTAATATTTGCTGAGACTAAGAAAAAAACCCATCTGAAATGAACCAAAAAAGAAAAAATTAAAAAGGGAAAGGAACACAAGTTTTGGCTTAATAGCAATGCAGGTATACATTACCCTTTGTACATATAGGTTTTTGTCAATATTTCAAAAAATATAAAGTTTTTCATAGTTTCTGTTGTTGGCTTACATCATTAAATAAAACTTTTCATTTTTGTATCTCTTGTTAAAGTAGCATGCTGCTTATTAATATGGCAGTTGGATATTTTTAATAGTCATCCATTTTTGTATCATGCATTTCTTGTTGGTTTCTTAACATTTAAATATCTACACAGTGAGGTCCAGAAAACCCAACCACACGCACGTGGGAGCGCACACAGGCACAGGCACACGCACACGCACACGCACACGCACACGCACGCACGCACACACACACACACACACTCACACACACACATGCACACAGACAGACTTGTCGGATATTTCCAGTTTCATCTCCAGTCATTCAAATGCCGCCGTTCTCTTTCTGTCCTTATCACCACACGTCTAGACAGGGAGCTAGCCCATCCTTGTCCTTCAACAATGTGACAGTGCCGTACATATAGCCAGTCCGGAAGCCGTAAAGACAATGTCACTCTTGAGTCTCTCTTTTAATTGCTCTCATTTGTAGAGTGAAAGTCCCTGTCCTGGCACAACGTTCCCAGCAGTCCAAAGGCAGCGTCAGCCCTCTGTCTTGTTATTAGAACTGGTACCACTTCTTGTCCTTGCACTTCAGCATCAGCTGTAAAGACATAAAGTCACATGCCGTCGATGGTGAGGAATAACAAGTTTTCACTGCTTCATTTCCTGTATGGAGCAGAATTCTTTGTAATAACACCACAATTTTAAAAATGTTTGCTTTGAAGCTGTTGTATGAAGAAGCATTTTGAAACAGCAGCACGTTATCAGTGGAGTGAATAAATGACATCATGGTGGAGAATTGGCGCCACCATGAGGTCTGCTTTAGGGATGAGACGTGTCAGGACAAATATGTGATTACAAACATTACTGTAGTTATAAAAATTATGTAAAGGGAATCATTACTGGGGTATTTCATTTATACAAGTGCTATAATGTAACTTAAAACAAACAGATGTATATATATGTTATTATAATGTAAACATTTCTATTGTGTTATAATATAAATGTTTATATTGTAATATTTCCAAAGTTTGTATCAACAAAAAAACCCCAAAACATTCATGCATTTTCAATTGTGTGAATTCATCATACATTTGGTTGTGACTGAACATTTATTTATTTTTCTTACCTCATGAGCATGTTTGGAGAAGGTTTCTGCACTGGTCATCATCAGGGCGGTACGCTCCTCTAGCTCCCCCAGCCTTTGGCCTCTCTCATCCAGAGCAATGCGAGCCCGCGCCAGGTCACCCACCACTCCACTAGCTGCCACCTTCATGCCCTCCACCCCTACCTGCCCAGGGATATGCTGGGCCAGACTCCGAGAAGCCTTCCCAGCTGCTGCCTCACCAACTGTCGACAGCATCAGATAAAATGGAAGGAGAAAGTGATGGGAGGCAGAGAAATAAAACCCATTCTGGGTTAATATTATGGCTATGATGCATTTTAGCTTGGTGGTATAGTGCATTCAAGACATCGATGAATTAATTACATTTCACATTTTTAGGTGGGTTAGTACACACTAGAATGAAACCCGACACAGAGAAAAAGAGAAAAGACCATAAACGCACAGAGCTCCTCTCTGTCGAAGTTATGGGCATTTCCTCCAAAGAAGCCTTTTAGAAAGCCTCTGTTCTGGGCTTCTGGCGTTTCTATTGGTGTAAACAGCTCTCCCAGCATCTCCTGAAATGAATAAAAAAAAATCCCCAAGAAATTCTTTACTATCAATACAGTTTTTCTAAAACAATTCATTCCAGTTCTGCACCGGATCAGAATCAGAATCAGAAGCAGGTTTATTGCCAGTACGTTTTCACATACAGGAATTTGCTGTGGTGTGTTGGAGCAATAAATTAGGAATAAAAAATAAGTAAAATAAGATAAAAATAAGATAAAATAAAGATAAACATTT